>PVHX01007854.1:0-87954 GCA_004024805.1 Geosciurus inauris | reverse complement strand
CCATTCTAATTTGCAGCCAATTTTCTGTGCTATGCATTAGAGGTTTCTATTACCCTTTCAAGTAAATACTAAGAATAATGTCCATTGTTCCAATGCAATGTCTTAACAGTATGATTCCCACTAGATATTAGTTCTCACTGAAAGGGAACCTTGGAATCTTAAGAATGATCGAAAACTATTCCATATAACATTTTAGAGTAATTTTCATTAGTGATGTAATTTAAGATGCATAGAAGCATCGAAGGCAGATGGGCTTACTCACATTCCAACCCAGAAACTCCATCACTGTCCAGCTTTGGTCCATCATTTATTCTTTCCCAGCTTCAATTTCTGTGATTGTAAGATCGAGATAACACTCAAGTGCTGGGCTAAAATGAGGAATAAGAATGCTTGGACATTTAAAACTGGCTGGGCAGAATTTAGTGTCCTAATTTTTCATAAGTAAGGCTAATTGAGCTATGGAAAATACGTTTTGAAGGTTTTTTGAGCCAGAGATTGAACCTCCTTCTGGCCAAATGCAGAGTCATATAGGGAAGGAACCACGTTGTATGATAGACTCACAGTAGACCTGCATTTGTTTTCTGTCACCTCCAACACCACTGCATATTGTTCTGCTTGATTATTTCACTTGGCAGGAAGACATTGTGCCCCTTGTGCTCCTTTCCATACCCTCTGTGTAAGCAGAAGGAGCCAAGTTTGAGTGTATTTAAAGGATTTAGCTTCTTGTAGTTTGTTCTCCTGCAGAACTACAGGGGGATTTGTCCCAGACCGCCCATTTACATTAAAAGGCCTTCCATGAATAAGCTGATAGGTTATGAATACAGAATAGACTCCTTTGTTTGCCAGACAGGTGAGACCTTACTTTCTCTTGTTGCTAAAAATCCAGGCTGGAAAAATGACTAGCGTTACATTAGTACTGAATTAGTCTCATTCCTTTTGTAATCGTTACGCTTATAATGATTTCACTGAAAATCCAAGAATAACAGAGATCTGCCCCCACCCCAGGGTACTGAGAAATTCTATAATGTTAATAACAGAGCATCCAACAACTGTATAGCAATTTTCAATTATTCAAGGTTCTTTCGTGAACATTATCTCATTTGATTCTCACATGAACCAAATAAGATTGGGTGATTCATTCCTGTTGAATAAAGAAGGAAATGAAGGTTGTTTCTTGCTTAGGGTTATTTAGAATTCCCAGCCCCAAACATTTATCCCAGAATCTGCTTTTACTCTAGCAGTGAACTTTGAGTGATCAAGTTGTTACAGGTACTGGAATAGGTGATTTCCTTGTTACATTGTTATTTACAACAATTCTATGAAGTTGGGTATTATTATTATTGGGTATTTTTAATTTGGGGACAAGTTTGCTCAGAATGTCTTTTTTAAAATTTTATTTATTTATTTTACAGTAGAATATATTTTGATATATCTACACGAATGGAGCACAGTTTCTCATTCCTCTGGTTGTACCTGGTGCAGAGTCACTCCAGCAGTGTAATCATACATGTATATAGGGTAATGATGTCTGTCTCATTCTACCATCCTTCCCATGTGCTCAGAGTATCTTAAGTGATGACTCAAGTTCACCTAGATAAAGACACTGGAAGTAATGAGAGGTCTCTGACTTTAAAATGTCCACTTTCCTTAATCTGCAGCAGTGGATCTAAGTGTATCCCTGCGTGTCTGTGTACACTCACAGGAGGACCCGCTGTAAACATCCCCACACTTGTGTGATTCCTCTCCACACATCCACAGACGTGCAGATGCACCTGGGAGTGAAGAGTGTACCCTCCAATGATGCCCGATGATACATTTACCTGGCACCGTGGATACACTCGGGAATTCAAAGCCAGCTCATCCCTCAAAGCCTCAATGTTATTCTCCACCTGTCAGATCCTTCTCACCCTTCTGACCTCTATGAACCTACTATGGGAAGATGGGTACAAAATAGCAGGTGTTTCCCAATCGCTGGCAGTGCGGCACAGAGGCTAGGGGCAAGACTGATGGGGAAAATCCCCGCTGCATGTCCTTGGGCCAGTGACTTAACCACTCGGTCCCTCAGCTTCCTTGCCTATAAAAATGGGGATAAGGATGGCACCACCTCATGGAGTTAGCTGTGCAGATAAAATGAGTTTGTTTTCAAAAGTTCCTGTTCCATAATAATAATGATCACAAACATGATTTTGTGCCAGTAAAAACATAAAAGGAGACTTAAATTATTACTTGTATTATACTCAATGACCAGATTTAAGACCTCCTCAAGCCCTTGTGAGGGTTAACCCACGAAGCACATTCCTGACACCTAGTTTGTGGTATTCCTTTCTAAGATCTCATGCTAAGTCTATTTAGGGGGAAACAAGGAAAAATGTTCTCACTGCTACATCTCACCTGAACAAAAAGCTCCTAAAGAAGGTGTGCACAAGTAAAACCTATTCTCTTTACATGTACCAGGGAAGTGCCCCTCCCCGCCCCTATTTCATGGGATAGAACCCAGGGCCTCACACATGCTAGGCAAATGCTCTGCCACTGAGCTTTGGCCCCAGCCCTTTTTCTTTTTCTTTTCTTTTTTAATGTTTATTTTTTAGTTGTAGGTGACAGAATATCTTTATTTTATTTTTATGTGGTGCTGAGGATCGAACCCAGTGCCTTATGCGTGCTAGGTGAGCACGCTACCACTGCGCCATAATCCCAGCCCCTCTTTTTTCTTTTTTTGAGACATAGTCTCACTAAG
Organism: Geosciurus inauris; assembly: GCA_004024805.1. Lineage (NCBI taxonomy): Eukaryota > Metazoa > Chordata > Mammalia > Rodentia > Sciuridae > Geosciurus > Geosciurus inauris. The sequence goes on along the minus strand of PVHX01007854.1, from coordinate 85,220 downwards.
TTGCCAGGCTGCTTCAAATTGGCCATCCTCCTGTCTCAGCCTCCTGAAGAGCTAGGATTACAGGTATGCGCCATTGTACCCAGCAGGAAGCTCTCTATTTAAAGGAAGTTTTGGGTCTTTTCATCATTCTATTCGTACTTTTGTATAATAACATAGTGATTATTTTTTCTCTATTTCATTAAAGACTGTGAGTTCCTTAAGGGCAGAGGACATGTCATATGTAATTTTACATTTCCCCTACCTAGAATAGTGCTAGGCATATAGTAGCTTTGGTTTATTGACTTACTGAATGAGTGGAAGGATCACTGAAGGGATGCATGTTAATTCTTTGTAAAATAAATAATCATTTCTGAATTTGGTGTCAAGCTAAATTTTCACAGTTTGGATTTTCTTTAAAAAAATATAGTTGATTTTGGTGGTCAGAGCATGCCATTATATAACCCCTCTAATTACCATTCCATGTTTGTTTTGCCAGTCAAATAATTCATTGATGAAAATATATGCTTTAAGTTTTGAGTTTTAATGATCAGACCCAAATCAATTTTTTAAAAAAGCATACCTCATATCCTTCTGTACATATAATCTTTGCCAAGCAATGATAAAGGGGATGTATAAAATTTCAAAAACACACTTCAAAGTGTTAGCACTCATAATTATTGGGTTCACATGAAACCATTTAAGAAGAATTTTGGGTTTTCAAAAAAGTATGCAGTTATACAGTACTTCTGTGCTAGAGGGAATTGTACACACCATCCAGAACATTCCTCTTCACTTCTGCAGAGGAGAAAAAGAGAAACCCAGAGACTTGAATGATCTGATCAGGTCACCCAGCTCATCAGAGACCCAATGGGCCCTGACTTCAGATCCCCATAATTTCAGGCGAATTGCTTTTGGGACACTGTGGCCAGCATTCTTTAGCAATGTTGAAACTGGAAGATACGGGACTGGACCTGTAAGTCCACACTAGTCAAGACAAGGGTATGATGTCTGGAACACCATGTGGTGTTGGTGGTTGATCTGGGCTGGTGTCCAAAAGAAGAAGACCCCTGTGGTCCACATTAAGGCTCTCACATGTATATAGTCCATTTACATGGTGTTTAACTTTTAAGGTGTTAGAGAGATGCAGGTCTGCTGCTAGAGAGAGGCAGCATCAGAGGAGAACCCACACCCATACAAAATCTTTGTAATGTTCTCTATAATTTTTAAACGTTTGAACTTTAAACTTTTAAACTTCAATAAGTTATGTTGAAGGTTTGATGGAAACAAATTTTAATAAGTTATGTTGAAGGTTTGATGGAAACAAATTTTAATAAGACTCTTTTCTCACAGTGGATTTGTGTGTATAGAAGAGTAGAAGGAGGTCATTTTAAACTATGCAATGTAATGTTATACCTGTTATTTTAACAAAATAACCCATACTCTTTTTCATTTCTGCACCCAGATTCAAAGGATTCCAAGGAGAAGAATAAAATGGAAATCCTGTACATACTGGTGCCAAGTGTGGCTATTCCCCTGGCCATCGCTTTTCTCTTCTTCTTTATCTGTGTCTGCCGCAATAACCAGAAGTCCTTGTCACCACCAGTGCAGCGGCAGCCAAAACACGTCAGGGGCCAAAACGTAGAGATGTCAATGCTAAATGCATATAAACCCAAGGTAAAATCAGCTGTGCATATTTTATTTATTTATTCCACAGGCTCCAAGCAAACCCTTATAAACATACAATGCTTAGAAATCAAATGGCGTAAATCAGAGTTCAAGTGCTAAAGTTCATCTTCAGCCAATGCAAAGACTAACCATATATCTCTACTTCTGCCCAAGGCAGCTCAAACATGCTTTCATCCATGTGTCTACTCCAGTGTTGGGCCAGCCAGAGTTCAGCATTGCCCTGGAGCTGTTGGGTTAGATGAGATTTTTTTTTTTTTTTTGGTACTGGAGATTGAACTCAGGGGCACTCGACCACTGAGCCACATCCCCAGCCCTATTTTGTGTTTTATGTAGAGACAGGGTCTCACTGAGTTGCTTAGCACCTCGCCCTTGCTGAGGCTGGCTTTGAACTTGCAATTCTCCTGTCTCAGCCTCCCTAAGTGCTAGGATTACAGGTGTGCGCTAGATGGGAGCTTTTAAGAAATCATCTCAGTCAGGCCCTCGGGGCTCAGAATGTGAGCTACTTTTTAAAATTTCAAAGAAGGAGACTCCCTACTCTTCCACCTAGACACACACACACACACACACACAGATTCAAGATTGCTCATTGTTTACAGACTTCACTGTCACAAAATCCTTTTCTTGCACAACAATGTACACAAAATTAAAATTACTTTCTTGGATAATTAAAAATGATGAAGATGGTTAATTTTATGTTATATATTTTTAACCACAGTTTTAAAAATCCTTTCTAGTCCTATTTTCAATCCCTTTTTCTTTGGTTTAAGCATGTTTTAAGAGAAACATTGTCCTTCCAACAATCTTTGGAAGCTGTTCTTTGATAGCCCACTTGAGCCTTCCCCCCTCTGTGCAAAATCAACCCACATCCCTTTTTGCTTTTCATTCACATCTTTCAGCATTTGGGTTGCTTGAGGTCCCAGCAAGGAACTCAGGGTCACTGCCCTCACTTGGAATAGGGCACTCGTACTACATCTTGAGCTGAAATCTGACAGGGTCTTACTCTCAGGAAGGCCAAGACCTCGCTCCCAAGCCTCTCAGCAAAAGAATTCACTTAAATAGTGTAGGATTCTTACTTCCAAAGCCTGTCTTTTCTTCTTGTGCCAAATCCAGAGGACTAGTTATTCAACAAATATTTATGTTCTCTGTGGGTTAGTAGCTATAGTATTCGTTGGACGCTCATAATAAATCTTAGGGGAAAAGTCTTCACATTCAAATTAGCTAATCCTTTTGTCTAATAAGTGGAATAACATCAGTGAGACTATTGGTCCAGGTTTCATTTTATTTTGCTTTGCTGTTTATACTTTCTTTAAAAAATTTAGGAGTCTTAATATTTTTGCTATTATATAAGTCATATTTCTTGGTGAAGTTTTAGAGTTCTTTAAATGCTAAAATTTCATTTTCAGAATTTCCACCTCAAGCAAAACTAGTGTGCTCTTGTTAAGTGTGAATATTTACCATAACACACACACACACACACACATACACGCACGTACACATGCACACCCTGAAGATCATGCAGTGGATTGGGGAATGGGTGAAATGGGGATTTAACTCTTGATATCCTAGCTTCCTGCTAGCCAATTTATAAACATTGTAGTATTTTATGTAATGTGACATATAATCCTTACTACTTAATGCTATTATAAAGGAGGAATGAAATAAAGAGGTTAATATTATTGTATATGCAAGCAGTAAAACATGGTTGGCTTTGCAGGTACTTTTAGATATTCCATGAGTTCAATCTTCTAGTGCAATGTCATTGTTCAATGAGAGTCTTGCCCTATTATTTCTGTACTGAAGAGCCTAGGTGGCTGAGAGACCCAAATCAGTTTGGTTATAGCAGTTACACTGGGCTGTAGCCACCATACTGGAGAGACGGGCTCCTCACTGCTGTGGCAGAAACCATAGAAGTGTCATTTTCATTCAGGAAAATTATCATTTTTGTAGATTACTCTTAATTTGTACCTTAATTCTATTTGTAGTGCAGGCTGGTTTGTAACATGTGATGTCCAACAGGCATGAAATTTTGAATTTACATAGGTTTTCTACTGAACATCTCAGAAAGCTTTATGGCAAAAAAAGAGAAAGCTAATATATGTTGATTAATATGAATTGCCAAGAATTATACCAGGGGCTTTTATATCCATTATCTCAGTCAATCCTCATAGCTAATATACAAGTCAGATGATAGCGTTACTGTTGTACAGCCAAAGTAACTGAGACTCAAACAGATTAAGTCATTTGTTCAAGGTCAAAGAGCTTGTAATTAGGGAGAAAAAAGGTAAATGTAGGGTTTTTCAACTGAAAATAAACCTCTGGCTCTTGCTGACTCCTTGATAACTTTTTCACAGAATAAATTATATAGAAAAGGGAAGGGGTCTGGAAAACAACTAAATATGATTCCAACCAGTCAGTCTGTGCCAAACAGTTGCCACAGCATCCCCCTGGCTGCTGATAAACCTTTCAGAGGCCTGGAGAACACTCACAAGCCTGAGCCACGTAGCCCTAGCTTTTGCAGGTACATGTAAAATTTAGCTAGAATAATAATGGTTCTCCATCCTCCATGGTCAAAGAGACACATGTAAAATATACTGACAAGAGTTTTCTCAGAGACTTGGTGAAATAAACATTGTTTTCATAGTTCCCGGCTTATTTCTGAAGCCTGCCTTGAAGAATCTCCCAGTGTCAAGATTTCTCCAGTCTAAGGCTTAGAATTTGACCTTAAACAGCTCACAAGCACTTTTGAACTAGACTGAAGTAGGAATGGCTCAAATATTTGACTGGGTTGGGAGAGGGAAAAGGAAACAACAAAAACAAATGCTGATTTTTTTTTTTTCTTACTCTCCTAAGAGATTTGGCTCCAATCAAATTTGAGTTATTCCATTGTTTGTTTTGGTTCTTACTGAGTGCCTTTCCTGGAAAAAGCACAAAAGATTTTGTAGACCTTAAAGAAAATTCCTAAATGTAAACAGTCAATCTCTAAAACTGCTTTAAAAGGTCACTGCCACATAAATATTGCATGTACCTATAAAATGTAAAAGGAAGCAATGCAAATAAGGAAAAGAAAAAGCCCTAAAAACACTCTACCAGAGCAAAGTCAAAAGGATATTTGGAGGCAAAGGTGAAAAAGAAGTGAAGGCAAGAAACTGGCCTGCCCTCCTCACCTTATTCTCATTTATTCCAATTGGCCTATTCAAAAGTCAGAGACTCTGGCTTCTTACTTATCCTCATGAATGTTTCCACCAGGGTTTAAACTATCTGTTTCCATCTCTCTTCACTTGCTGAGCTGCTAACATTCCCCTGAGTGTTTGGATTAAGAAGAAGAGGCTCCTCTGGGAGATTAGAAACCGATACCCTTCCAGAAGGACAATAGGTGGCCGCAGACAGACTGGCTGACGAGCCTGGCTTAGGTCCCCTGAGAGGCAGAATGGTATAGCTGCTGGTAAAGGTTTTTGATGAGGCACCAGTTTCCTTCTGATCTATGGGGAAAGGAAGCCACTGGACCAGAGAGGCGTCTTCATGCTGAGCCCACAGACAGACAGGCGATGGAGATGCTCTTCTGTCTCTCCTAAGAACTCATCTAGTCTTTTGCTGCTCAGTTTTCTCAGCTGTTCAGAGAAAGAAGCAAACTGTCCAAGTTTCTTTTCCTTTTATTTTATTCACCAAAAGATTTCAAACCATTTCATCCTCCAATGAGTACTCTAGTGGTCCCTGAGCTAAGCAAGATTTTTCTATATTGAGTTACAAATTTTACAATTTAAGTGGGTTAAACAAACAAAAAAAAAGTACTGTGGAAAGTGAACCTTCTCAGTGGAGCCTGGAAACTCCCTTTTCTTTAATTCTTTCCCTTTGCCTCTCCTTCCCCTGCCTACATCTCCCAAACTGTCATGCCTCTGAAAAGTAGCACCTTTTAAGCCTGCTCAGGTGAAGCAAAGAGGCTATGGAGTGAACGTCTCAGGGAGATGGAGGTGGCAGGGCCTCCCCTTCAAGCAGCGAGACCCACGCAGCCTCCTGACTCCTCGCCTGCCCGGGGATTAGGCACACAAAAAGGTTCAAGGGTGAAGGAGTTTGAGAATAGGAGCAAGGAAAAGCAGAGGAGGCCCTAGATGGGGGTGCAGCCAAAGTCTAACCAGACCCAGTGGATCAAACTCCTGCAGCTCCTGGCTAATATAAGAATCTTTTAAGGATTGTTGGGGAAAAGCAGGATTTTCCTAGTTTCCTGAAGCTGATGACCATATTTTATTTCTCTGCTTACCCTCATCTCTTGCCAGCTTCTCTGTTTCTTCCCTTCTAGGCAATTCATCTCTTCTTTTTCCTTTCTAGCCAAAGTAGTTGCTGGATATACTGACACTTGGTTATATTCTCTGGACCTGTCCCTTTTGCCAGCACAAGCTTCTAGGAAACCCTGCTGTGGTCTGGCTTCCTGTTTGAACACCTGTCCTTACCAGATGTCACTACACTTCATGGTTAACTATCCTCAATAACTTTTCCACTCACTTCTTAAAGCCACTGCCTCCTGAAGCTTCTGAGCTCACCATTCTATTCACATGAGCCTCTTAGAAGTCGCCAATGATGTCATTTAACCCAGTGACCTTTTCCAAGTCTTCATCCTCTTTAATTTCTCTGGAGCATTTGATATCCTTAACCACCATCTTGAACTGCTTTTTCCATTGGCTGTCCTCCTATCTCCTCCTCACATTTCCTTCCCTAGTTCTTCTTTTAATGCCCTAAATGGGAACATCTTTTAATGTTTGTCAGTCCTCTCTTCCTCTTTCTATCATCCTGACTTCATCCTCTGGTATTCCTTTAGCTCCCCCTTGAGTATAATAATTTCCCAACCTGGAAGGACCGATTTCAAGTTATAAAATTTATCCAGGCACCCAGGAGTCTCTACCATCTGGGCCTAACTTATTTGTCCAGACACATTTTTCTCTGAGTATATTGTTAGGAGATAGTTTGATATTCTTCAAAGAGCCTGGATTTAGAGACAGAAAGATAGGATTTCAAATCTTGGCTATAAGCTGGGCGCGGTGGCTCAAGCCTGTAATCTCAGCACTTAGGGAGGCTGAGACAGGAGAATTGCGAGTTCAAAGGCAGCCTCAGCAACAGCGAGGTGCTAAGCAACTCAGTGAGACCCTGTCTCTATATAAAACACAAAATAGGGCTGGGGATGTGGCTCAGTGGTCGAGTACCCCTGAGTTCAATCCCCAGTACCCCAAAAAAAAACAACAACAACAACAAATCTTGGCTATATATTGTTTACTGGCTGTGACATCATAAGCAAATAATTAACCACTTCTCTGAAACTTTATTTTCTCACCTGTAAAGAAAGGCCAAAAATAGTACTTAAAAAAGGATACTTTGGACACTGTAAGATAGTGTGTGTGGCACTCACAGATACTCAATAGGTAGAAAGTATTATTGTTGTCGTTACAGTGATGACTATGGGTCTTTTAATAAAGCTATGTGCTACCCATAGAACACTGCAAGAAGGAAGCTATAGGGTCCAGCAGCCCACAGCATTGCTCAGGGTGGGGACAGACAGAAAAGAATCACAGCCAAAATTATAGAGGTAACTCTAAGTGGAGCTCTGGTATTTCTTGTGTCCATCCTATTAGTATGAATTCCCCTGCCCACACCCTGCTCACATCCTAGATAAAACCCATCAGGATGGAGAGGATGAAGTAGTGCTGGCTGGGAGGGTGGCCAATATATAACCTCAGCTCAGACCTGTGTCTATAGAAACTTCTAGGGAAAACAAGTATTGTAAGTGAGTATCAAGAATGGTCTGAAGTTCTTCATCATTGAGGTAATTAATGCAGCATTATCTTAATAGATTCTTTATAATAATCCTACAAAGTGAGTACTAATTTGAGCCTGATTCAGGGTATTAAAAACAACTGAGCTTGAGATTAAGATTTGCCCAAAGTCACAGCTAGTAAGAGACAGAGCTAGAACTTGAATCCAGGTCTGCCCAGGACTGCCTGTTTCATTCTACTGCCTTAGTTTTCAGGCTGGCTGAAACATATGAGCTCAAGTTAGGATCACATGATGGTCAGGCTGATGTTAAAATTACTGACATCTGTTCTGTCTATTTCCAAGCAGAATGGATCCTCTTCCATTGACATTGTAAAGTAACTGCACCACAGAATCAACCCTGGTCACCACCACACATTCAAACTAACTATCAGAAAGTTGCATTATACAGAAAAGAAATGCCTCTGAAGTTAAATCACTTCCAGAGAAGTGCAGCTGAACTCTGAGCAAATGTGGCAAACTATGGGTTGAAACTCCCTCTAGAATTTGATTGCATAAGCCAGAAGGCACTTAGTTCAGCTGTAGTCTTTGAAAAATGTCCATAACCTCCCAAAATAAAATGGCTGTGGCCTCTAAGCTTTTAAAATGCAGTCATTTCCGTTTATGAGTGGAGTCAATTGTTTCACAAAGCTAACATTGTTTACCTAAAAACCAAGATAATGCACATGAAAGGAAAATCGATTTTGGAGACAAGCAGATTCATGGCAATAGCCAAGTCCACATACCAAGAAATCTCAGGTTCAGATATCTCCTGGGTTCTCATGCCCGATTCTGGCAAAGGTTACTATTGACAGGTTTTGTTCTCTTACCCTCTGCAGCACAGCATCAACCCTAGTACTCTAGATCAGAAAGCTCTCACACTTTGAGCATCCCACTTTCCCACCAGTGGTCCTCAAGCTTTTAAAATGGGGAACCCTTTCAAGATCAAATTGAAAACACTGCTACCAATTCCCAAAACACACTTGGACTTGAATCATGGTGTCACCACTTAATAGTTGTGCTTTCTTAAACAAGTTACCTAACCATAGAATTCCTTCATGTCTTGATTCCTAAGGTGGGGAAATCGCAGAGCATTGTAATGAGGATAAAATGAACTAATGCATGAAGCTCAAAGAGCAGACAAAGGAGCATCAATGGAGCAGCTGGCAAAGCAGGCTCTGGAGTCTGAGTTGAGCACCTATCAGATTCAGGACCAGTTAACCACTCTGTCCCTCAGGTTCTCCATCTGTAATCTGGGGATTAGGCATGGATACCAATCTCATGGGGTTATTGTGAGGAGTTAATATATGCAAAGTGTTTATAGCCTAATATATTAGCATTAAAAATATATATCTCAGAGCCATTATTATGATCTCAGTGTTTAGCACATGTAAAGTATTCAATACGTGGTAGCTGTTAGTAAATTCAAATTACAAACATCAGTGCAGGAACTGTATCTGCTCTTCATGGGTCTTGCATGGTCCCTCATATATTAGTCTGTATGTACACTCTTTGATATATTTGATACATACAGCATCAGTTGACTAACTGATGCAACCAATTATTATAATATATACTAATGAAAACACAGTAAATTGATAATATGGTTCATGCTATAGAAGGATTTACATTTCAGAACTTTGAATCTCTTGTAACTGTACAGAATACAAACCCAGTAACTGCTTGGTAGGTAATCTTGCATTTTTCTTCTCCCTGCCTTTCCAAAACACCTTTTCATGCAGAGTATTATTTTCTCCACCTTATGTACTTTAGAATAGCTCAACCAGGTTCTTCATGTGCCCTGTGGTCATTCTTCATGAAGGGACCCAGATTGCTAAGTAATTAATCCAGAAAGCCATCTTCATTTATTCCAGTGGCTTTCAAAGTGAGGCCAGGAGTGTTAGCCTCACTTGGGTGCTCTCATCCATGGAGAATCTCAGACTTACAGAATCAGAAATTCCAGAGGTGGGGCCTAGCAACTTGTTTTTTAACAGGTCTTCCAAGCAGATCTGATGCCTGTTTGATGTAGAATATGGTGGCATTTAAGATTCAGATAGCAAGTTAGTCTCCAAGAAATGCAGATCGCAGAGAATACTGCTTCTGGAGAGAAAAAGAATTTAGTGATATTCTCCTTCTACCAAAAATATCCCTCGAATTCCAATAGGGCCAGCATCTGTCTCATCATTCATCTGATAGGGAAAGGACAAATGCCATGACATGAAACTTACTTTTCTGCAGACACTTATGTCTAGCTAGATCTACTTCCAAAGAATAGCACAGAAGATTTGTAAAAGGGCCAGAGTCAGCCTGGTCATCAGAACATAGGAGGTAAACTGAACTTGAATGACAGAGACTGTAGAGACTATAGGGGGTGATTTGGGGCTGACTGTGAATATGAACTTTGGTCCTTCTGATTCAGCACCTGCTGTTAGAGACCCCCTCCTGTGCCGGAGAACTGCCCAGGCCCAGTTCCCTCCATCCTAATGTAGCTCTGCTTATTTTCTCCTTTTTTTTTTAATTAGTGAACTATAATTATACATAATAGAGGCTTTGCTTTTTATCTGTATGTCCTTCAAGTTGGACTCAAAAGTAGAGCAGCCCTTGGCAACCAAGTCAGATGTAAACAGTCACAGAGCAGGTTTTGGGCTACACACAAATGTTGGTGACCATCACAAACCCACATTTCTTAGAGTAATCACTTATGTAAAATGAGTAGGAAATAGCAGTTAGTAATAAGCTGCTTCACCAGGAGTCATTTCAAATCTGTTATCACCTGGTGTGTAACTTCCCTGAGATGGAAAGATAAAGTCACCACATAGATGGCCCTTCCTATCCTTCAGTAGCCACCACCAGAGTTACAATTTAAAAAACTCTACCCACAGTTTGTCCTTTTATATGTAACATTAAGAAAACAAAAAGGAGCTGGGCAAGGTGGCACACACCTGTAATCTCAGCAGCTCGGGAGTCTAAGGCAGGAGGATCGTGAGTTCAAAGCCAACCTCAACAACTTAGCAAGGCCCTAAGCAACTCAGCGAAACCCTGTCTCTAAAAAATATATATATATACATATATGGGCTGGGGATGTGGCTCAGTGATTAAGCACCCCTGGGTTCAATCCCCAGTTTAAAAAAAAATTTAAAATAAAATAAAGAAAACAAAAAGAGTTGCACATCCCCACTTAGCACACATCACATCAGCCTGGTCTCTATCTGCAGCTTAGTTTAGCCAGTGCTCACATCTGACTTACACCTAAATGATTCACATCTGAAATGTTCTTCCTTCATTCTCCTCTGCTCATTTAAACCCTAATACTGCTCCTCTCCAAAAGTTTCTAAAGGAAGAAGCACAATCCGATCTTCGACCAATGTATCAGCTTCTACATCAACTTTTATCTGCCTCCCCATCAAAAATTATATAATTTTTAAAACCGCACTGAGGCAGATGTGTGTTTACTTTGAGAAGTAAAAATGTTAACATTTAAACTGAAAGCCTGTTTCAGTTTTAAGGTACTTAATTGCCTTACAGCATATAATAAACCGAGCCCATCTTGTCATTCAACTAATGGAGGGAGTGATAAAGAGATAGGAGCCTAGGACCCTATTCATTCCAGTGTTCCTTTGTACTTGGTTTACTTTGGCACCGTGCCTCATGTGTATTTTACACTTCTTTACATTTTGTACATCCCTGTATGACAAATACTTGTCAAACAAAAACTAAACAGATTTATAACCCCTTAACTTGAAATGAGCCAAAATTGAACTGCCAAAACTTTATGACTTCATTTTCTTTCATAGTTTTCCACTACATTGGTTCAAACAGACAAACCCCACTTGAGGTCAAGCAGAGGTCATTTCACTTTCATTACTAAAATATAATTTACAATATGCCAGACCTAAACAAGTTTAGCCTAAAGGGTTTGTATAATGTAAACCATCTGTTCCTCAACAATACAGCTAATTTCCTGCCATCACTGTACAGTCTACCGACTGCTTCTTGAAGGGTTTTTATGATTTTTTAACTAGTTCAGGATTAATGTAAAATTTGAAAATGAGTCTATAGTTAAGACTCATTTGTACCAAGTAACTTGAGCATTTTAAAAATGCAAATCACTGTGGAAAGGATTCCCCTGAAACCAAGTTCTGAGCAGTGTGTTCTGGGCATTATTGTGCAGGTGCTCAAAGGAAAGGTTTGGTGAAATCTGCTTTCCACACTTCTTTCTAAAGCAAACCCCAAATTTGTTTTTTTGCTTGTTTGTTTGTTTTGGGTTTTGGGTTTGTTTTTTGTTTTTTTGGTTTTTTTTGATACAAGGGATTGAATCTAGGAGCCCTTAACCACTGAGCCTCATCCCCAGCCCTTTTCATGTTTTATTTTGAGACAGGTTCTTGCTAAGTTGCTTAGAGACTCAGCCTCCTGAGCTGCTGGTATTACAAGCATGTACCACCACACCTGGCTCCCAAGTTTGGCCTTGAGTGGCTCTAGTAGACTATTCCCTCCTGCAATAGGTTAGAGAACTTGGACTCCATACTGCCTGGCTAACGGCACATGGGAATTGGTAAGATATTGATAAGACACACTTTAGGCCAGAATGTACTCTTTCATGTATCTGGACAGGGATAAAGAATAATTACAATTCTGCAAAGTGACCACACCCTGGAGTTTATAGCCCTGAGAGGTGTCAGGCGCAAGCTGAGCCTCCAGAGACGTTCTGCATTTGCATCCAAGTGGGATTGCTGACTGCAGCTTTCTTTGGTTTCATACAGGATGGGCTTTGCAGATGCCAGTGCAGCTCTTTAGGGTCTCCAGAAAAATCTTGATATTTTCGCTAAGCCTTTTTCTCTTTATGTATAATGGCAAAGTAAGAGGGCTTCTTCCAAAGGTGAACTAAGAGTACTCATTTGTTTGCCTGAGTAGAGGAGCAGGCAGCCATCTCCTAAAAACCTGGGGCCATGTGTCAGGCTTTCACCAACTCCCATCGTTCCTTCTCTTCCTATTCCCAGAAGTTTGGCCTGCTTGCTTCCTTTTCCCATTTGCCAGCATATGCTCTTCAACATGGGTTCTTGCTGCCTGCACTTCCATCCATTCTTACCAGAACTCTCTAAAGAGTTCTTCAGGTCACGACTTTGTACCCACACTCAGGCTCCCAAACAAAAAGGTTTTATTATCAATTTTTTTAAACTAACAATAGGAGAACAGAGAAAAATTGTCAAGACACTTTAAACACATTTTAAAACATAGAAGGAATCAGACAAGATTCTAGAGCTACTTAAGGCTATAAATGGATCTAAATCATTTGCATTTACTCCACTTCTTGGATGAGTTCCCTAATGAGGATAATAAGAATGATTTAAAGGACACTTATTAGGTAGAAATTACTTTTATACATGTAGTATTTAATCCCTACTGCAACTGGGCAAGTTAGTTATATTATTTCATAGATATGGAAACAGGTTCAGGGAAGTTAAGAAACTCACTCGAGGTCAGAAGCTAATATATAGGACCTCCTCCTCAGGGTTGTTGTTAATATTTATGAAGTGCTTAGAATAGTTTCTGGCATATAGTGCTATATAAGTATTAACTATTGTTAATAGAAAACAGCAGATTCAAGATGCAAACTCAAACTTGTATGAGTCCAAAGCTCACTTAGTTGGAATTATACCATATTGCCTATGGGTCAATTTCAAGCAGTTGGGGAGAAGAGGGTGTTGGATTTCTAACTCCTCATTATATCAGTCTAATATCCCATGGGTTTGTTTCCCAATTCTCATTTTCCCAAAAGAAGTTTTCGTACTAAAACTTCTCTATCATTAAAAGCCTGAGGAATGTTGTTCAAGCCAAAAAGTAATACCTACTATGCTATTCAAGGGCCCATCACATCAGTTGGATTCATTTACATCATTAGCGAATATTATTAAAACCCCCAATCTTAACATCATGCGGGAAAAATTCATCTTGGGTTACTTTTAACAACAAAAGTAAAATCATCCAAGTGTTGCAAGAGAAAAAAGTCAGTTCAACTGGTCCTTTCTTATCATCCACACCTTGCTCTCCCAGAGGAACTCCATTAACTGCCACAAGAGACCAGACTTCAGGTGCTAGGGCTGTAGCTCAGGGGTAGAGCACATGCCTAGCATGCATGAGGCCATGAGTTCAATCCCCAGCACATAAAAATTCTAGTAGTAGTAGTAGTAGTAGTAGTAATAATAGTAATAACAGAAGAATTCAGACAACAGAGGAAAAATGGTGGATAGACCTATAATTGCAGAAGAAATTTCCTGAATAGTCAGGTGAAAAGGCTGACCATATAGTTTTAAATTTAATTATTCAGTTTTTTGAATTGATAGTCCATTTACCTGGTTCAAAAATTTAAAATTATAAAAAGGCATGACAGCAGGTTGGGGATGTAGCTAAGTGGTAGAGCACTTCTCTATGAGTACGAAGCCCTGGGTTCAATCCCTAGTACCACCACCACCAACAACAATAACATAAAATAACAAGAAAAATTTCCACTTCTGTGCCCTCCTTCTAATTCCTACCACCATACCTTCCAGATAACCACTGCTGTATCCCAAGTCTCCTTTTGTAGTGTCTTTATGCATATGCAAAGAATTATGAGTATATTCATTTTTCTCCTGTTTTACACAAAGTCACAAACAGCATTAACTCTTTGATACTTTTTATGTTTAATTCAGCAGTAGGATTTTGGAGACTTTTCCATATCAGTACAGAGAAAACTTCCTCATTCTTTTTCACAACTATAGGATATTTTATTTACTAGTTCTACCATGACTTATTTAATAAGTAAGACTTCTCTAGGGAGACATTTGGGTTATTTCTAGTCTTTTGCTACTACAAACAATACCATAATGCATAGGATTGAGTCAGTAAGCTTTCCTTTACTGAAAATTTAAAGAAATGCATTATCATTAATTTCAGCACAAGTGTTTAATCTATTTTTAGAAACCTTTCCTGTATGCCTCATACTTCCTTTCAGATGCTGAGATGTCTTGCTTTAAGAAATGTTTTAACCCACATTCTTCCTTTCTTTCACACAGAGCAAAGCTAAAGAGCTGCCTCTCTCTGCCGTGCGTTTTATGGAAGAACTGGGTGAATGTGCTTTTGGAAAAATCTATAAGGGCCATCTCTATCTCCCAGGTATGGACCATGCTCAATTGGTTGCTATCAAGACCTTGAAAGACTATAATAACCCTCAGCAATGGACAGAATTTCAACAAGAAGCATCCCTGATGGCCGAACTGCACCACCCCAATATTGTCTGCCTTTTGGGTGCTGTCACTCAGGAACAACCCGTGTGTATGCTCTTTGAATATATGAATCAGGGGGATCTCCATGAGTTCCTCATCATGCGGTCCCCACATTCTGATGTTGGCTGTAGCAGTGACGAAGATGGCACTGTAAAATCCAGCTTGGATCACGGAGATTTCCTGCACATTGCAATTCAGATCGCAGCCGGCATGGAATACCTGTCTAGTCACTTCTTTGTCCACAAAGACCTCGCAGCTCGCAACATTTTAATTGGAGAGCAACTTCATGTAAAGATTTCAGACCTTGGACTTTCCAGAGAAATTTACTCTGCTGATTACTACAGGGTTCAGAGTAAATCTTTGCTGCCCATTCGCTGGATGCCCCCTGAAGCCATCATGTATGGCAAATTCTCTTCTGATTCAGATATCTGGTCCTTTGGGGTTGTCTTATGGGAGATTTTCAGTTTTGGACTCCAGCCATATTATGGATTTAGCAACCAGGAAGTGATCGAGATGGTGAGGAAACGACAGCTGCTACCATGTTCTGAAGACTGCCCGCCCAGGATGTACAGTCTCATGACAGAGTGTTGGAATGAGGTTCCTTCCAGGAGACCAAGATTTAAAGATATTCATGTCCGGCTTCGGTCCTGGGAGGGTCTCTCAAGTCACACCAGCTCTACTACTCCTTCAGGGGGCAATGCCACCACGCAGACAACCTCCCTCAGCGCCAGCCCAGTGAGTAATCTCAGTAACCCCAGATATCCCAATTACATGTTCCCGACACAGGGTATCACACCACAGGGCCAGATTGCCGGTTTCATTGGCCCAGCAATACCTCAGAACCAGCGCTTCATCCCCATCAATGGATACCCAATACCTCCTGGCTATGCCGCCTTTCCAGCTGCCCACTACCAGCCAACAGGTCCTCCCAGGGTGATTCAGCACTGCCCGCCTCCCAAGAGTCGGTCCCCAAGCAGTGCCAGTGGGTCAACCAGCACTGGCCATGTGACCAGTTTGCCCTCATCAGGATCCAATCAGGAAGCAAATATCCCCTTACTACCACACATGTCAATTCCAAATCATCCCAGTGGAATGGGAATCACCGTTTTTGGCAACAAATCTCAAAAACCTTACAAAATAGACTCAAAGCAACCATCTTTGCTAGGAGACTCCAATATTCATGGGCACACCGAATCTATGATTTCTGCAGAACTGTAAAATGTGCAACTTTTGTAAATGTGGTATTCAGGACAAACTAGAAAGCCGTAGAGAAGATTTATATTCAAATGTTTTTATTAAAGTAAGGTTCTCATTTAGCAGACATTGCAACAAGTATCTTCTGTGAAGTTTAATTGTGTCTTACCAAGCAGGACAGACACTAGCCAGGAAAAAAAAAAAAACAACACACTGTGGGATTTACAGTCCATCTGGGTGCATGGCATGGCATTGGAGTTGGAACATAACGGTTTCAAGTACTTAAAACTGGAAACCATTGAAGAGGAAAAGAACTTGGTGATTAAACATCAAACCAAAAAAGAAAGTCAAATGGTGCTTTATGTATTTGCCTTTGGTCACCATGACTGGTCTCTCCCCAAGATGTATATACCATAGCATTTGTCTACCTGCTGTCTTTTCTTCAGGACAAATGTTCAGGAATTATATTGATTCAATTTAGACTCTATGCATGTTTGTATGGAAGTGGTGTTCAGAGTCAATGAGGAAACTTTAGGCCAAATTTGAAATCTTGGATGGAAATGAGCCATAACAAAGTATCACATGCCCTGAAGTCTTCTCCGCTGTGCAGCTTCTTTGGGAAGGTGCAGAGTATGCCTCGTTGTGAACCTCCTCTTCTGATCATGAAGGCCTTTTCCACATTTTCCTTTTTCACAATGTGTTTACACAAGTCTTTAAAATAACACAGGGCATAGCACCCTAAGAAGGCTGAATGTGGATGCTGGAATTGATTGTTGATTGATAGTTCACCTGGCTGCATTAGGAACAAGACACTGAAGGAGGCTTAGCCAGGGAAATTGTCCCTCACCCTAGATAAACATCCATGGGAGGAACAAGGGTTCCCATGGAGATAGCCTCCACAGGAGTTTCCCTGGACCAATAACGCTGAAGAATAGAGGTGTGGCCGCAGACAAGAACACCACATCTTGCAGCCCCAGCCCCATTTACAAATTGTTTGAGGTGTCAGGGTGCTTACCATCAGTGGACTCTAGGCAAGTAAGAAACCCTGTGATGATACCAATAGCTTGGAAATTTAAAGTCTCTCGGTTTTTTTTTTTTTTCTCCTGTGCTGGAAATGTTCACAGATTTTATTTCAGCCCCAAGAATTATAACAATGTTATTCATAGAGTTAGTTGAAATCCAAAGACAATGCATTCTGTTTTGCAAGACATCACAGAATTTTGAAAAAACAAGTAATGAGTTCTCATTTCAGAGGTTACCAACAACTGAATTCTTTAAACTGGTAAATAAGCAACATAATCTTTTTTGCCTTCTTTAGAGAGAGGTATCAAATGTGCCTCTCCTGGCATTTACTTGCCAAGCATCTTTGCCAAGTTTAGAATTCTTATGGGTTTCAAGTCCTATATAGGAAGGAGCTTTATATTTGATTTTTCTCTTGTTAAAAAATAACTCCTTTATTCTAAGAACAATGTCTCCAAGTCTTGTTTTCATTTAAAGCTATGTGAGACTTACAGGATGTAAAGTAATTCCTGGAAATGGTATTTCATAAGGAGAATGTAAAAGAATTAGAAACACCTTGATGTTTCCATTTTTAAAAATACAATGAGCATGGGAAAGCAAGGAAATCTGTTTAACAAAATGTGTTGTAATTTTTCCAAACTTGAATTTTTCAAAGAACAAACATGAACTTATCGTTACTGTGAACTCAAAGAATTGGTTATATTCAGATTTTCTGGGAGATAAATTAAGACATGTTTTTGTGGCGTGAATAAGCTGATTCAAGACATTACATTTCTTAACGTTAGGTAGAGGAGAATATATGTATCCTTTTGTTGCTATGCAACTGTTTAATGATGAAGCTTCAAACCACAATTTTGTATATCATATGACAATCAATTGTTTTTCCAAGAATATTTATTATTTTAAGTAAACACAATTTCAGTGAATCTGAGTTTTTCTAGGAATCCCTTAAAGGGAAATTAGCATTCCATGAGCCAGTAAAAAACCTTCTCTGGAAAAACATTATGGTTAAAAAAATAAATTCAAGTTAGTTTTTTATAAAGAACTATAACATTTATTTTAAACATTTTGTAATACCTGAAATCATTAAGGTGAGCAAACTAAATTTCAAAACCACTTTTAATAATGTATTTTATAACAGCACTGTGCAACTACATAACACAGTCCCTTTTGTATTAAATAGTATTTTTTCACAAACTGAAAAATATCTTTTGCTTTGTTGACAATGTTTTGTAAGATGACTTTATTTTCAGATTCTTTTTTTTGCACAAAACTATGTTTATGGTTTGTATCACAGAAGTGAAAATATATCTCTGCATTTTTATATCTGGTCTGTTTCCTTGTTTCCTTTATTTGTTCTTAAACTCAATATAGATTTTCTTCAAATATATAATGGCAATAATCAGATATCTCACCTTACCATCTTTCCTTATTTTCACTGCATGCATTTAATCACTGTATTACTTAATGTTTGGTTTGTTATTATGGGCATTTCAAATAGACAACCATGGAACTGTAATGGCAAAAAGGCTATTTTATATCGAGGATATATGCGTTTGTATCACACACCAGAGATGATATTAAACACTGATTATTTTATGCTGCTGTTTATTAAAAATGTTTACTATAAAATATTATTTCCTGAATATTGCTCTTATAGAAGTATTTGGGAATTGTAATAGTATTTCTCCTAACGATTAACATTTCATAGAAAGAAGAATCACAAGTCATATTTGCTCATACTTCACTGAAATGATTTTTTTTAAGTAGGCTTTTAAAATGGACTTGAGGGGCTGAGGAAATAGCTCAGTGGTAGAAAACTTGTCTAGCATGCATGGGGCCCTGGGTTTGAACCCCAATATTGGAAAAGTAAAATAAAATAAAATGGACTTGGGCATTCTTCTGCTAGTCACTGCAGGTAGAAGGGAGACGCTCAATGACTTCATAACCAAATACTACCCATCTATATATGGCCAAGCTTTGAATTCTTAAAATCAAAATGACACATTGAACAATTACAATGAATGGAATGTAAAAAAATGGAAATAGGAATAGCCATAGGAACTTAGACATCAAAACTCATGTTTTAGGACACTAAAGAAGAAAAGGCTGTGTACATCCTATCATGTCCAACTTAGATTCTAACCATATTGATAAAATAAAAGAAATGTGGCTATTTAATTGTCACAGCTTATCTTTATGACCTTATTTGCCCAAAAGAAAGAGTTTCCCATCTGGCGATTAATACATACTGTCAAGGAAAATGAGTATCATTATGAAAGTTCAAAGAACTTATCCATTTCTGCTGTTTAATACAGAAGGGAATACAATAAAACCTCCTGGGCCTTATCCATCTGTTTTAGGTACAGCTCTTGTCACCACCTCAAGGATCAAACTCAATAAGGCAATCGCTTCACATGGCAGTGAGATCCGTGTCAGGTTGGGTTTCTCCCTCACGCTTGAATTTCTCAATCTGCCCTTCACTCCTATTCCTTCTTATGTCTCTTTAGGCTCTTGTCTCTCCCCCATCCCCAATCCCTTCAACTCTGAGAGTCCCTCGATTCTCTTAATTCCTTAATCACCAACATCTGCAAGCTCTCTCACTGCCTGCTATAAGGCACTCAGTACTGAATAAAGGAGATTCTATTAAGCTCACCACTCTGTATAAATAATATGTACCAACTGAAAAAGAAGAAGAGTTCTATTATCTATATACCTTTGAAGATGATTATCTATCTTGGTATTTCTCAAAGTAGGGTTCCCAGAGCCAGGTATCAACAGCACCCAGGAACTTGTTAGAAATGCAAATTAATGAGCTACATCTCAAAGTACTAAATCAAAACTTCTTGGAGTAAATCCAGCAATTTGTGTTTTAATAATGCCTCCAAATTATTCTGGACATACTCTAAAGAATATTTTAGCCACTTTATTGTCTTTACAGAAAATCAAGTCTTACTTAATCAAAAACTCGTCACTAAAACCTGTTTGTGTTAGCTGTTTGACCATCGGCTAGCTATATTTTTCTGTAATTGCTTGGATAAAAAAGAACACAGACTGGGATATAGCTAGTGGTGGAGAGCTTGCATAGCATGCACACATACACATTATATATATATATGGCTGTCATGCTTCTTCTAGATCACCCAAGTCACTTATTCTTGGATAGTAGCTGAAAGATTTTCCCTTCTTATGGACCAGCTCAAAACAGCTGGGTTCTTAGTATACCTCTTGACTCTTGGATTGATGATTAACAAAATGAAAGGAACTCCTCAGTGTTAACAGAAACATCCTGAAGTCTAGGCAGGTCTTCTGCAGAGGGCAAGGCTGGCAAGCCCCTAGAAAACATCAAACTGGAAGGTGCCAGAGATCCCCCTCCCACTCCAACCCCTGGGCCTCTTGTGACTCCACCCAGTTGTGGGGATGCAGTCACCCTGTGACTTTTTCTTCCAGCCAGCTGCAGTCTGACAGCTCTTGGTTGGGTGTAAGCACTTTGCTTTGTAGGCCTGGTCCCCCCTCTTCCCCTTACCTGGTCTCTACAGGGCTGGAAGCTCCAGGGAAAACAGCAATAGGGACCCAAGTAGGCGCTAGGGTGAAGTTCCTATTCTTAATTTATAGTATTTTTGTTTTTGTTTTTGTTTTTTTTGGTTTTTTTGGTCCGGCCAATAGCTCAAATACTGAAGAGGAAGCACTAGATTACAGAAGCAGAAAGAACAAGGAAGCACACACATAAGAAAGTGGTTCTCTTGCAGTCAGAATAAGACTACACCTGAAGTTTGTTACTATAAATGCCAAGGGTATTAGGACACTGTTAACTCAGGAGAGGGGGAGCCTTACAAACCATCAAAGCACTCAAGGTCAATGTAATCCTCTGGGAAATTAGACTGGGAAGGCTTAAAAACATAGAGACATACAGGGAGAAGGTCTGCTGACATATTTATGACTAGTTGAATCCTAAGCACATATGAATTGCTTATTCACAAATGAGTACCATAACATTTGCTGACCAAGCCTGGCAAGCTGCGTATCCCACGCTGTAGTGACTATGAGTAAACATTCTAATTCAAGGGCGGTTAAGTTAGGAGGAAGGCCCTGCTTTAAAATTAGATAAGACATTACTTATATTTTTTTAAAGGGCAATATCAGGACATGCTGAAATGAAAATAATTCAGAGAATATTCACTTTGAAGGAAAGTGTTCTAATGTCAGTCCTCATGGACTTGTGCTCTTGACTATAAATTCAAATGCACATAAGCAAAGTAACAGAACTAGCTACATGAAGCGATAGATTAAAGCTCAAGCCCTCCCTAGCCTTAGAAGCATATGTGCATTAGAAATGTCTCACTCATGCGGCAGAGATGGGTCTGCTGCAGCAGCCCTGCTCCTGGGTTTCTGAAAGACAAGTTGCTATCGTGGCATAGGAAAAAGAGCAACAGGCAGAACTTAAACACAGTCATTCAGAAAACTTCTGCTCATACATGTGCTATGTTGTGTCCTCTTGGTCAATCCAAATTCTGAGGCCAAACTTAACTATAAAGACATGAGCATATCTCTACTTGTTGGGAGGCACTGCAAGTCACATGGTCATGGTCAGGGATGTTGGCAAATATCATTAATTGGTGTTCTTTCAACCTAAGCTCAGATTTAGCATTAAATTTTTTTAAACATACTTGCCTAGACAACCTACCACTCAGTCAGAAACAGCACTAAAAATGAATTTAAGGGCTGGGGTTGTGGGGTTGTGGCTCAGTGGTAGAGCACTTGCCTGGTATGTGTTATATCATACCACCCAGCACTCTGCCTGGGTTTGATTCTCAGCACCACATATAAATAAATAAATAAAAGGTCTATTAACAACTAAAAAAGATTTTTTTAAAAAATGAACTTAATAGCCAGGCGTGGTGGCGCACGCCTGTAATCCCAGTACTTTGGGAGGCTGAGACAGGAGAATCATGAGTTCAAAGCCAGCCTCAGCCATGGCAAGGTACTAAGCAACTCAGTGAGACTGTCTCTACATAAAACACAAAATAAGGCTGGGGATGTGGCTCAGTGGTCGAGTACCCCTGAGTTCAATCCCTTGTACCAAAAAAAATAAATAAATAAACTTAGACATCCTTGGAGTAGGCAATTATTGTCAAACTGGGTTATCATCATGATCATCTAGAAATTATAATTTCTCAGGACCACCCCAGAATGTACCAGAAAAGGTGCCTTAAAATCTCCTATAAATTCCTCAGACCTAGCATACAACACTATCTCTGTATCTTCCTCCTTCCTGACCTAGAGGGGAAGACAGGGAGCAACAGCACTTATTTTACAACTGCACCAGCAAATGAGCTAGTTGATCTTCAGTAGCTAAGGTAATCTCTATTTCCTTATCTATTTCCTATAAATGGTATAAATACATCTAACAGTAGTTGAGTCCCTGGGTTCCATTCCCAGCACCAAAAAAAAAAAAGTAAAGGTTTTAATGTCAGATTGTTGAAGCTTAAATCTCTCCTTCGGTCACTGAACTTAGATAAGTCACTGGCTGTTTTTTCACCTGAAAAGTATATATTTCATAGAATTTGTATGAGATTTGAGTAAGAAAAACACCTAACACAAAGCTCTCAGAAAACTATGTACAATTTTGTAATTTTTAGATTTGGTATTAGCATTTAATGAGACTATATATAAAGACACAAAAAATATCTGGCAGGAAGTAGTTGCTCAAAAAGTGGCAACATTGTTATTCAATGTGTTTTAAACAATTTTTATAAAGGGTGACATTATTTTCTAATGTGGTAAATAGAGCATAAAATATTCTATTTAATTATTCATGCATATGCCAGAATGTAGAACACCCAGTTACTGGTGTCAAAGAAGTGGGGGATGGCTTAGCTCCTCAATAATTTCCATCATCTCCCTTCAAACCACCCCTAATAAACATACACTAAGTAAAACCAGCTTCAGAACACACCCCTGAGCCATCCTTGAGCCATATGTCATCCCTTATGCCCTTTCTGAGCGATTGCCACCACAGAGCCTCTCCCACATCGAATTTCTGAAACTACCCCTGAGGGCAACTGAGAACATTGTGAAAATGTATATTAAACTGATATATGTGAAGGAAGCCTAGGTTAATTGCATCTTTTAAACACCCGCCCCCCCACACACACACTTAACAGTCATGACTGTATTTAGATATCACAAAATGCTATATATCTGGGTAGAAAGTACTTTCATGTGGGCAAATGAAATGAAAGGAAACCTGGTTCTTTTAAAATACATGTGAAGTACCCAGGAAAACACTGCATTCTTTCCTCACAGACACTTCTGGAAACCTCCCTAACTTAATTCTGAGCATAGCTTGTTATAACTTGAGTATAGCAGCATCTGCCTGTTATAGAAAACAAATCAGATGCCTTTAAATACCAAGCTCCAAAAACAAGTGGACAGCTTTGACCAAGTTGTTTCACAGTTCGCACTCTGAAAAGGTCCTTGATGCCCAAGCTAGAGTGAGAAACTGTGCCAGTTTGCCAGGGACTGTCCCAGTTTTAGCACTGAAAAGTCCTTTGTACACGCACACCAGGGCTATTGGTCAACCCAGCTAAAGCAGAAATGGTGAAATAAAAGCCGGTTATGTGTTGATTCTGAGCTCTCTGTTAGACCCAGAAGTAGATATAAATAGTGATTAAGTGGTCCCTGCATCTCAGGTGCCTTACAACAAGAAAGGCAATTATTTTATAATTAATATAATTCTGAAATCAGGGGGAACATAGAGCTTCAACATTAAAAAGCATTTCTTGAGCTGAAGCTTTTATAAGTAAAAATAAATTTTTTAAATGAGAAATTTCAGGAATTCTAGTCACTGAACTATGCTGCCCACTTCTTTCTTCCTGTTTGATCTTTGAAGATTAGTACTTTTCATGACATTTATATTGAGGAAGGAATATAAGATTATTAAAAGCAGAGAAACTCAATATTGGGAATACACATCAAAAGGTCCTCAAGACAAAGAGGAGATCATATGATTTGAAACCAGAGTTACTAGAAGCATGTGTGCTGCACTTCATTTTCTAGTTAACAGCGTAACATACGTCAAAATATGATTTAAAACACTTCTCACAGCTGAGTTGACATTTGGCGGTCCTCCCTACCCTCTTGCTCTTGAGGATGGGGGTTCAAATCCAAACGAGGTTAACACTTTGTACTGGTACATATTCCCAGTGGATGAGGAAAACAGTCTTTAAGTAAAATGAAAACATCTGTTCAAGTCCTGAGGGAAAGACTTATTTTTAAAAAGAGGGGGAAGGGATGCCTGGTTTTAAAGCTGGAAACAACCTCAGTAACGTGGCAAATGTTAAATAATTACACTGTACATTGCCTTGCTCACCTAGGATGATGAAAATTAGTGTGTGAGCTTTAGTTTGGTTTTTAATCTTAAAGATTGCATGCCCACACTTACCCTGTCTATAATCATGTGTTAGAAATGATTCTATTTTATTAACTGATTTCAATTTCTTTTCACACTGGATCAGGGTAAACCCAGATCAGTAAGTCAATTGCCTTTCTGCCATATAACTTATCTTGGGCAATGGCTATGTGTTCTGGATAAGAAATTGTATTAGTTATCTGTTGTTGTCTAACAAAATACAGGTTGAGCATCCCTAATTCCAAAAATCCAAAATATGGAATGTTCCAAAGTCCAAGACTTTTTAAATGCTAACATGAAGCTCAGTTTCATATTTTGGAGCATTTTGGAGTTCAGATTTTTGGATTATAGATGCTCAGTCAGTAAAGGCTATAAAAAGATTCCAAAATTGAGGTAGAAGGATTCAAATTCTGAAACATCTCTGGTCCCAAGCATTTCAGATGAGGGATACTCAACCTGTACCACAAACTTAGTATCTTGAAGCAATATTCATTTATTACTCCACTATTCTATCAGTCTGATTGATGCATGGCTGACTAGCTTCTCTGCTCAGAGTCTCACCACATGTTGGTTGTTCTGGTCTGGAATTCAGGAAGTCTTCCAAGTGCATGTGGTTTTAGCAGAACTCACTCCCTTACAGTTGTGGAATGAGGCTCTGGTTCTCTTGTTGCTGGTATCCAGTGGCCATGCTCAGCTGCTAAAGGCTGCTCACATTCTTTGCCACATGGCCCCTTCCATTTTCAAAGCTAACGACAGGAGAATCTCCCTCACCTGGAATCCATCACAAGTTTTGAGTAGTTGACTTCAGGAAAAGTCCAGTCCCATTTAAGGATTCACCTAGTTAGCTCAGATTTGTTCCTGAAAAAAAAATATTTTCTCAAAGGCAAATGTACCATATGACTTAATAATAGGAATAAAATTCATGTTGTGCACAGTCCTGGAGGTTATTTTGGAATTCTGCCCTCCATAAAAATGCAGTACAACAGTTCTCTTTTCAAACCTCTAGGCCTTAGAGGCAAAAACCACGAACAACCCCCACACCCCAAGCAATAGGACTTAATTAAATCTACTCTCAACCTGAAGAAGTAAAAGTCAATTTAAAAATAATTATTTACTAGTTGGTATCTTTTTGAATAACAGAGTACTATAAGTATATTCATAATTCGCAGAAGTCAGAGAAAGTACTTAATGCGTAATCAAAAAGAGAAAGAAGAGCATACATTTAGTTAACAGATACATAGATGGACACTATTTTATACAGCAGTGATCTGGCTTGTTTGGATTTACATTTTGATGGAAGAGAGACTCAGCTAACAGGAGGAAATATAGCCAACGAAAGCAAGAACAAAAAACACAGATATTTCTACCAACTATTGAGAGTAGCAATAATCTATTCAAGAAGCCCAGAATGCTCAATTGGTAGGATATGAGACATTTGCAAGACACGGCAGCCTGACGGTTAAAGTATGGACTCTGGAGCTGGATATCTGAGCTTTGCTTCCTGACTCTGCTTCTTTCCAACCGTGTAACCTAAGCAAATTATCTAGTGTCTCTGTGCCTCAGTTTCCCTTATCTGTAAGTTAGAATCATAAGAGTAACTACTTCACAGAGTTTCTTTTCAGGGTACAATTAATTCTTGCAAAGCACTTAGAACAATGTCCACACCTGGGAAGTGCTGGTGTGGACATTCTTCTACGCCAGGCAGTGACTGAGCCCCTGAAGGGTGTTATTTCTTTTAATCCTCACAATGATCCTCTAAGTAGTATCACTGGTTCATATAACAGATAAGAAAATGTAAGTATAGGAAGCTAAGTAACTTTTTCAAGGCTACCTATACAGGCTAATAAAAAACAGGTATGCTGGGATCCAACCCAGGTCTGTCTTGAGAGCTCCTGCTATTTACCATCAGAAAATGAGACAATGGAGGGCCTCCAGGTAGAGATTTATTTTCCTGATTGCATTGATTTTTCTCCAAAAAACAAACAAACAAAGAAAAAACAACCACCACAACAAATCTGATGACCAAGGCAAAGAAGGGTAGGCTTAGGAGTGAGACATGGCAAGATCATGGTATCAATTATATCATGTATATAGAAAGTTTATTAAAACCAATACTTCCTATAATTAATGGGAGGTGATTCCATGCCGACAAAAAGATCTTCAAATAGGTCTCTGCTATAAATTTCCTATTGCAAGTGATTCATATCTGAACAGCTGATGCTATTGATTATAGGAGGTGAACATACTCAGTTGCTGCATGCATGCCAGATGCCAGATAAACACACGTTTATCACACACACATACTTCCTCTTGCTCCCTCTTCTCACCAAAGCCCCAGCTCCATTCCTCCAGGAGCCTCCATAACCAAAGCACACCTCTGATTGACTTAAGAGCTAAGCTACTTTCAAAAATGCAGGATGCTGGCCATCCAGTGAGTACAACCGTGAATATGTTTAGCAGCCCCAGAAAATAACAGAGCCAAGACCCCATGAGCTGCCAGCAGGAAGCTCTGTTTTTTCCAACAATTCCACTCTCAAAATAGTCCTAGAATTCCTAACTTGTTTATCTCCTCAGTCCTACCAGTTGAAGGATCTTTTTACTTTCCTTTACCTTCCTTTATTGTGTTCTGGGGGTTTTGCTTACAGTCCATATCCTGACTGCAGCTCTGCTACGCCTCTGCTGTGGTGGCTCTTGACCTCAATAACCAACCCTTCTTTTGTCCTTTAGTTCCATAGATGATGACTTACCCTGCTTGTCAATCTCCTCCAGACTTTAACCCCCTGTGTGGCATGGGGCTGGCCAAGCTCCCCTAGATCACCCACCTGACACATCTCATCAAACCCCTTCCTCTGTTTTATGCCTAGCCTAGTTCTTTCATGGAAGGTGGCTCTCCCTGATCTCAAAACTTTTTATCTTGCTAAGTTCGATTCAGTCAGCATATTTAGTGTCTCCCCTTAGCCAGGTGCTTAGGGCTGGGAATGCAGTGACAAGTCACCATGCCCTTAAGAACTTATGTTCCAGTGGGAGGAAAAAAATCCCATAAGCGGACAAGTTAAAAAAAATACACAGTAATGATAAAGATGAGCCCATTCAGGTGATTCAGGAAAGCTTTGAGGAGGAATTTGTGTGTTTGGGATGTGTAAGAGTTGATAATAAGATAAAGAAGAGGAAGGAAACCCAGGTAGAAAAGATGGCTGGAGCCAGGCAAGAATGGTTTATACAGGAAAAAGACATGCAGCTGAATGGTGCTGGTACCTCAAGTCCAAAGCAGAGTAGGCATCAATAAAGGAAGGGTACAGAGGAAGGCTTGGCATTGCCATGCTAAGAAGCTTGAATTTAACTCTGAAATCCATGGTTCTTATGCTTTTTACATCACATACTATTAAAATTAGTGAATTCCATGGACCCTGTTTTGCTAAAAAGAAAAAGTCCAGGGTCATACCTTATGCACACATCCCCAGAAGTTAATCCACATTCAAAATCCTGAGGATGGAGATAGCTGGGGAACTGAAGGGAATCCCTGTAAATATTTTCTTTTTGTACCAGGGTTGAAGCTAGGGGTATTAAACCACTGAGCAACATCTATAACCCTTTTGATATTTTTATTTTGAGACAGGGTCTCACTAAGTTGCTTAAGGCCTTACTAAGTTGCTGAGGCTGGCTTTGAACTTGAAATCCTCCTGCCTCAGCCTCCCAAGCTATTGGGATTACAGGCATGTGCCACTGTGCCTGGGCTCTTTAAATAGTTTAAGCAGAGAATTATCAGATGGCATACTAGTCTAAATACATTACTATGACAGGCAAGTCTGGAGGCAAGAAGTACAGTACAAAAATGTTCTGTGCCTAGGCAAGCAGTGACAAAGTTGTTTTGGGTATTGGTGGTAAGGCTTGAGAAGTTATGAAGGCAGTAGGTCTTGGTGAGTGACTGAATGTGAGCCATGAAGAGAAGGAGGAGTAAGTAGGTTTTCAGCCTAAAAAATATGAGAAAAAAATTAGTGCTGTATTTACATATAACCCACACATCCTCCTGTACGCTTTAAATCATCTCTAGATTACTTGTAACATCTAATGCGATGTAAATTATATGTAAATAGTTGTTATACTGTATTGCATAGGAAATAATGAAAAATGTCTGTACATATTCAGTACAGATGCAACAAAAGTATTTTTCCAATTATTTTCTATCTGCAGTTGGTTGAATCCAAAAATGCTGATCACATAAGGACACTGAACCTGCAGATACAGAGGGCTGGTTGTATTTGTTTGTTGTACATTGGAGCAATAATGAGTGATTTCATTTGAATTGTTCCACAGACTGTAAAATAGATGCTTAATAAATATTTATGAAATGAATCGATTAAACTGATATCCCATTTCTATAAAATTAGTAAGTAAAAGAAGAAAGCCCTCGGAACACAGACGCCAGATTCTGAAGTTTGCACTGGAAATGAGGCGGTGAAGACGAAAGGCAACTGTGAAACAATGTAATCATGCTAACAAAGAGGCAAACATAGGCTCTTGTGGTGAGAATGAGAGGCACCTGATTTCGTCTTCGGGATGACTTTACAAAGTCATTAAATCTGAAGGATGAGTCAATAGCAAACGGGGGTGAGGAACTTGGAAAGAATGTGGTGCCAGGTAGAAGGAACAGCAAGAGCGAAACTGTTCAGGAAGCGATGGGAAGCTAAGGAATTTTATGCGGTTCCCTATTCCTGGAGCTCTCTCCCAGGGTAACTTTAGGACTCGATAACATAAAAATGCATGAGATTGGGCTATAAATGATATCTCGCCATATCAGCCAAGATGTTATGAATAAACGCAAACCTGTGGCTACTGGTCACTTATTACCAGATAGTCCCTGATAAAGAATCAGGAAGGATCATTTCCGAGATGCACTTCGTGTGAAGGCTTCTGTGACTTACACGCTGGGTCCTGGAAACTCACCGCAGACGCTCTACACCCGCGGTGTGGAGTCCGTGTCCGGGGACAGAAAGTGGGTGGTGTCGCTTTGACCACGGATTTCATTGGCCTTTCAAAGTGAAACTGTTCGTCGATTGGCTGTGGGGTTATCCAGACGCCTACACTCCGTCGCTGATTGGATGGAAAGAGGCCAACCTTCCACCTCCTTTAGACGGGCCCTGAGTCCTGTTGCTGGGCAACCGATTTGCTTCCTCTGGCTCAGCGGACACCTCGTCACACCTGCAAAGCCGAAACCACATCTTGCTAGGACTGCCTTATGCCTACACTCCTCATTTCCACTTCACGCGCCAACGACCCAGGTGGTTCCAGTCGCTCATCCAAATTTGTCTTGTGAGGGTGGGTTGGCACGGCTGTAATACGCCGCAGATGAGCAAGACCCAAATTTCCCTCTTGGAAGACCTCCTTTAGAGGAGTCAGAATCGGAAAAGAAAAGTCATTGTTATATCCCAAACTAAGAAACCGTTTATCTTGGGAATGTTCTGGGATTCTAGAAAGCAAATGACCTCAGAGACCTAACTAGGTGTAGATGGATGACCCCAAACCTCAGATAGGTGGCTCAAAGGAAACCTGAGGAGTTCACACTCTACTTGTAAACAGTGGCAGATCGTCTGCTGCCTTATCATGTACCACAGAGCTTACATCTTGCTGGAAAGAGACTTGAAAGAATTGAACCAGAGCAATTATGTGGTAAGTACTAGGAATGTGGTGGGATTTGTTTTTCCTTGGCTAATGATTTTTAAGAAGGAGTTTAATTAATCCGTGTTTATTCTATAAATCATAATTTAATAAAACCTAATTTGCCATTAAAATATTGTTATTTACCAAAATTATTTCATAATACTATTACTTAAAAAATAATTATGGCTAAAAATATTAAGCATATTGTGCCGAGTAATTTATTGTGAATTTAAGCCCTGAGTATTACAATCTATCAAGTAGTAAGTAACTAATAGGTGCAGGGTTATGCTCCTTAATTACAAAACTATAAAATAAGCAGTATTTAATTTTATCTACCAGAACCTAAGTCTTCAAAAGATTCAATAATGATTTGGCCCAATCTTACCCTTGTGTCCCAGTATGTACTATCTAATGCATTTTTACCAGCATAACACATCAATGCCTTTCTCTTGTAATTTTAACTCAGAGGAAGGCAATATCTTTGCCCCACTTGCCACCAATGAAATGTTGGAATGAGTGTAGGCCTAATTTATGAAGAATGTGAAATGGATGATAAGGGGAAAAAGGAATGCTTAAGAAAAAGTCTAGAAAGAAAGCCATCCTTAGAAGGAGGGTGCAGAGTGCTACCAACAGTGGCACTATTATTTCCAGTTCAGTATGGCGGTCTGTTTTCACTATGCTGTAAAAGTGAAAGGCCCTCACTGTAGATATTAGACACAGTCCAACATCCCAGAGGCATAGACCTTAGATTTCATATTGTTCTTGCTCATTGTGAACTTTTTGGTTCTCTAGTGAAAGAGAATTCAATGAAGGAATATATAAACACAGATAATATAGATAAGAGAGAGATGCTGGTAGAGTGCTTGCCTAGTACATGTGAGGCATTGGGTTCCATACTTAGCACCACATAAAAAATAAACAAATAAAATAAAGGTTAAAAAAACAAATGCAAAGCAGAAATCAGAGAGAGAGAGAGAAAAAGAGAGAGATGTTGTTCATCCAGGCAAGCACCTAACATACTTAATAACTGTGTTTGTTTAGAAATATTTATTGAATTATTTAAGTGTACTCCTCAACATAATTGATAGATTTTCTATTAAACACATTCTGGTCTCTCCATTGGAACAATTTTTCAAGTACAGGAAAAATCGTTTTTATATACAAATGTAATTTTGGATTTTTTTTCTTAAAGAAAACATTCCTACTTCATGCCTTCCATATAGCATCCATATATCTTTAAAAAGCTTTGAAGAAACATGGGCTTTCCAACTATTTCCTTCTTTTATAATTTGAATCTTAAATTGGCTATTGACACAGACACTGTATAAGCCATGATCACCAATTTGATCTTCTAGTTTCCTTTGTGATTTTTAATTTTGCTATAGCATGTGTTCCCTAGAACTACCTTAACTTCAATACAAGAAGGCGTAGAAAACATTCTCAGATCAACCAATAAATAAACTTGTCAACCAATAAAGAAAGAGAGAAAAACTTTTAGAGTTTTTGGAATTCAATGTAACCTGGCATATGATTTTCAAAACTGCAGTTAATAATCTTTTATCTGCTTTTATCTTGTTTTTAAAGGGTATTCATGCTTTTCCTGTAAGTGATGATATGCTGAAATGGGAAGCTGAAATTGAAGGCCTACAGAATTCAATTTGGCATGGTTTGTGTTTTCAAAGCAATTTGCTTTAAAAAGTTTATACTATTAATAGCCTGTATCCTTTATATATATAGACATATTGTATTATAATTTTCTGAAATTCTTTATATGTTTGAATCACATCAATTCTCTAGAATTATAAAGTATTCACATGTTATTTGCAATATATAGATGTTTCTGCTATTTTTCAACATAAATTGAAATTCTAAATTTTTTTTCCCTTTATGCCAGATCTTGTTTTCTTTTTCCTTTTGGTGCTCAACATTGAACCCAGGGCCTCATGCATGCTAGACAAGTATTCTACCATAAGCCACACCCTCAGTTTCAATGTTGTCACATTTTTAAAAAGCAAACACAGTAAAGCATATTAATTAAGAATACCTTCTAGGGCTGGGGTTGTAGCTCAGTGGTAAAGCACTTGTCTAGCATGTGTAAGGCACTGGGTTTGATTCTCAGCATCACATACAAATAAATAAAATAAAGGTTTGTCAACAACTAAAAAACATTTAAAAAAAGGAATATCTTCTAATGTTCTTTCAGGAGATCGGAGAATATTATTAAAATTCCTATTGGCTTTCGAAATCCCAGTTACTTCTCATTTTCCCCTCTGATTTCCTCCCAAATTTCCATAACAAATTCTTAAGAAGACTGAGTCACTGTAAACTTTAATGACTATGTGTTCTTTCAATTATGGGTTAGCAAGACAGATTCCTTGAGTGAGGCAGGGGAGATTAGCTGATCATTACAGTAAAATATAATTTGTGCTACTAAGAATTTTGAACAGAAAGCCTAAGAGGGAGTGATTGGTGAATTATGCCTGGGAGAATTGGGAATGTCTTTGCAAGGAAGTGACATTTGAATTGAATCCTGAAGAATGTTTAAGAGTTTGTCAGGTTCAGAAGAGGGAAAGAAATTCAGGCAAACAGCACAGCAAGGCTACAATCAAAGGTAAGAAAGGCTGCAGCAGGTTCTGGTGACTTCAGTCAGTAATCTGGTGACTTCAGTGTTAGGGGAATAGAGGCAGTGGATGCAAAGGACTGAGAAAGATGCTGCAAACTAGCACAATTAGGTTGTGAAGAGTCTGTTATAACATCCAAGGAGGTCTATGCACTGTGAAGCATTGACTTAAGCAAACCATCCGGAGAGACTCCAATATTAATCAGGTTGGAGTTCATCAGAACAACGTGGCACTTTAATAAAACCATTTATTTCTACATCATAGGATTGGTTTTACAACTGACAATAGACTTTACCTCTGAGTACAACCTTGCCCCTCCAGTTGTGAAATTTACAACAATTCCTTTTCATCCAAATGGTAAGGACTAAAATGAGATTTTTTTTTATCACCAGGGGCTCTGTATCTATAATTCTTACTCTTTATTAGTGTTTAATAATCATGTTTCTTTTTAACAACTTGAATATGATTATGTGTTTGTTTGGGAAATTGTGAAATTGCACAAAAAATTATGATTACCTCTAATCCTAATGCAAAGAGATATTACTTTTAACTTGTTGCCAAATTTATTCTTTTTATGTATATATTTTTTCTATATAATTGAGGCATTATATATAGTTTTGAATCCATGGATGCCAAACCTGTGGATGCAGAGGACCTACTATAATCTAAATGACCCTTAATACAGGAATTATTAAGTGAAATATCCCATGTGATATTTTTTACCTTTAAACAAATCAAGGTAGATCTATGAAAGCTAGACTTTTGTTCATTGTTATATCCCTAGAATCTTCATTGTTTGGCACATAGGTGCTCAAATATTTTTTGATAAATATTTATGTCTGGAAATATATTAACAACTCACTGTTAAATAAAAAAACATTTTGAACAACAAAATATAAAATATAATTACATTTAATAAACACACATGTGTACGTATGTATATATGTATGTAGTTTGTATGGACCAACTGATAATAACTGAAAAGTAGAATTGGTAGATGGGGGAACATTTGTATTTTACTTTATGTTCTCTGATGTACTTTTCTCCCCAAGTACATTATTATTTTTGTAATTAAAACCTATTTTTGAAATTCATAATATAAAATTGTGCCATTTTTGTTTACTACTTAAGACATTAATAGGTTAAATTTAATGGGATGTATTCTTATCCCCTAAGCCTCACCCCTCCCATTTCCATAGAGTAGAGGGAATTTCTGTCTCTAGGAGGGAACAAGATGGGAAAGCCTGTGATTGCTTTTTCCTCCCCTACTCCTCCCAAGAGAAGTCATTTACCTGATTGGAGAGGTGAGGGAAGGAATTGATCACTTTTGGCCCAGCACTTTCTCAACACTCTTTCTTTCCAACCATCCTGACCTTAGAATAGGTGCCGTCTGTTTCTCCAAGCAGGAAACTTAAGCAGACCTTTAGTTTGGGGGGTAAGTTCAAATCGGGGAGACTTTTGTGGAGCCTGACTAAAGCCATTGATCAAGTGCATCCTCCATTTCAGTCTTACATATCGCAAAGCTGATGTTAACTTCCATCTTTTAACTCCTTATAAATTTTATAATTTTATGTGAACTTAAGAGGAGAGGAAGGTTATATATTAGACCTCCAGTCCAAAAAGATAGCTATGTAGGGTTTTAAATACACACACACACACACACACACACACACACAAATTGTCTTTCAATGGAATTTGCACTCCCACCAGGAAGTGTATATATATAAAGTGTATATAAAGTGTTTAGCATCTTCCAGTTCTAGGCATAGAAACTTTGGATTAATTTTTTGCCTAATTGATAAGAATCTTGCTATTATTGTTTAA
The DNA here is from genome assembly GCA_004024805.1 of Geosciurus inauris. Taxonomy (NCBI): domain Eukaryota; kingdom Metazoa; phylum Chordata; class Mammalia; order Rodentia; family Sciuridae; genus Geosciurus; species Geosciurus inauris. The sequence goes on along the minus strand of PVHX01007854.1, from coordinate 50,769 downwards.
GCTATTATTATTATTTTCTTTGCAGTGCTGGGGATCAAACCCAGTGTTTCACACATCTTAGATTTCTATTATTCTAATAAACACGTCTTTGAATGCTTGAAGTAAACATTTTTTCACTTTGGTGATTATATTTCTAATTTTATGACTTATCTGACATAATTTACAATGTTATCATTATGTCCTAGATGTTGCAAATATCCCTAATTTGTCACAAATTTTAATTTAGGTTATGCTATTTTCTTTTTACATCTGAAATTAAACCTTTTTTTATCTAGTCAGATCTATTAATTTTGTTCTTTGAGGTTTTTGCAGTTGTCTTTAAGCTTAATGAGCTTTTCTCAAAATAAAATTAAGTAGGTATTTTAATTTTCTTCTAGATATTCTACAGTTTTATTTTTCATATTTAGCTCTATTCTATTTTTCCTTCAAACATTGAATTAGTTAAATAGGTGTGTTAGGACATACGCCAACCTTTGGTATCTTTCCAATCTAATATAACAGACTTGAGGGAAGTTCCGCCCCCTCCTCAACATGTGGATTTCATTTCTGGTCTAGGCATTTTGGTACTTATAAGTTTTAAAGAATAATAATATTATATATCAACATTAATGTATTGTTTTAATACAGTAGATGCATATACTGGTCAGCCCTGTATAGATTTTCTGGACAACCCCAAGAAGTGGAATACAGGCTATACATTGAGCAGTATCTTAATTGCCCTACAGGTAAGAATAGATTTACTATAATGCTTTCTTTAATACCCTATTTATTCAGAACACAAGGATCCAAATGAACAATGCATATTTAAATGTTTAAAGGATTTGAGCAAGCTTACGTAAATCAGCATTCTATATCTAGACACAAAGTGGAACTTAAGTTATAAAGATTTTTATTTTAATTTGAAATTGTAGTTAAGGGCCTTTACAACCAGAGAATACACATTTTATAATAGAAGAAAATAATGGTTTGGATGGTTTCAATTGTGGAAATATAGTCTTAAGTTTTCTTTTGGCTCCTAGCTTTATTTCCTAATATGAAACAGGCCTTTTAGATCTTTCCTCATTCATGAACTTGCCTTCCTCAGAGAGGTGAATTACATGACCAAAACTTAAAATATTTGATTTTATCCTGTGTTTCTAACAGTGCTGGCTACTTTCTTTTATAAATGTTCATATCAAATCCAGAGAATAATTAAACCAGGGATTTATCTCCACATCCTTTTATAAATGTTTATATCAAATCCAGCAAATAATTAAACCAGGGATTTATCTCTTCTCCTCATATAGGAGCCTGTTTCCCAAATGCCACCTTTGTCCCCTGGATCCGTGGTCCCTAGAAGCATACCTCTGTCTTATGTTATTCCCTTAAAAGCTCTCCTTTCTCATCTGATGCTAAAATTATTTCCATGACATTTGTTTTGACTACTTGGATCAGGCTTAGCAATATTCTATCTGGGGACCTTCTTATCATTAATAATATCTGGAGATAAACTATTAACTTTTGATTATCTGGAATACTTGGAGAACAAAGTAGTTTGACTTAATTGAATTTTTGCAATAGAATTATAATATAAATCCCATTTCTCCTACTTATTTTTGAAAATAAATAAAATAGTAGTTAATTTTCCTATCTAGTCATCTTAGTATACTGAGTAAAATGTAATCTTTTAAAAAGATTTAATGTTCAATTCAATTATTTTTTATTTTACAAATATGTATTAAGCCTCTACTTGTCTGAGGCTGTATTCTGGGAAAGAGATGTTTTAAAGAACGTTTTAAAGAACTGAGTGAATGTGATATTCAGATATCTGGGGTTGATCTTTTGGATTCCTTCAAACTGAGACATATTCCTCTCTCTTCCATCTGAACTACAGTCTGCCTTAAGAATAGTAAAATTTAATGTTCCCAAAATGTAATGAGTGATGGCAAACTGGAATGAACTGGTGAAAATTCTAAATTGCAGAATAATTTAATGAAAGAAAAATTATGGTTCTAAGATCGCTTGCCTTCAGGTCCTGTTTCTTCCACTTGATATCTTTGCACTGTTGAATAAGTTTGTTTTTTTTTAATATTTTGTTTAGTTGTAGATGAACACAATATCTTTTTTTTTTCTTTATTTTTTTTCTCAAAAGTTGCATTTTAATACATGTTATCAAACATAACAGAAAAAAACAAATTTTCAGAAGCTATACACACTATTCACTGAAAACATTTGTTGAGGCAAATAGAAAAAAAAATTGTTACAATCATAATTTTTCTAACTTTTCACAAAATTATAAGCACAATATCTTTATTTATTTTATGTGGTGCTGAGGATCGAACCCAGTGCCTCACGCATGCGAGGCAAGCGCTCAATCGCTGAGCCATAGCCCCAGCCCCTCAAATAAGTTTCTTTGTCTCTCCATACCTCAAATTTCTTTAGCTATGAGAAAAGCAGTTATTAATAGCTATTGTATACAACTTGTGAGGTAAAATTAATGAGTACTGTAAAAGTACTTGGCACTGTACCTACTCCAAGAAAAGAGCACAACAGTTGATAGTAAATATCATGATTATTTTTTTCTATTAAACAGTCGAGCAAAGTGATCACAAAGTATTGCCAAGTATATCAAAAAAAACCAGTAGGTAATACAGTTACTCATCTTTTTATTTTTCAATATACTAATAAAACAAATATGCCACATCACAGAAGATTTCTAAGATAATATAAAAGGAAAGAAAGAAAATCACTGATAATTATAAAGAAAAATCCTAGCTTTATTGTTATTAATATTTCTCCCTTGAAGAGCTTTTTTATTTTTAAATTTCAGATTACCACATAACTAATTTAAAAGTTGAATTCTTCTTTTACTATTTTAGCAGGGTTCTGATTTATGTATTTTTAAATACACTTATATACCAGTTATTAAAAATCATTAAATACATGTAATAGCTTGTGTATACATGAGGTAAATAGGTCTTAGGCCTAGTGGTTAATAAGCAGACTACTGAATAAACTTTTCCAGCTGTGGTTCTCTGAGTAAGATTATCTCTCCAGCTGGAGACCCAAAATTTGCTCTTGAAGAGAAGTTTCATCTGCTTCCCACCCACTTTGAAAGGTATATTACAATCTACACTGAATCCTTATTTTTGTAATTATAATATTTTTGGAAATATGGCCCAATGTGTTTTCCAAAAAGGAAAACACAAGTAACAGCAGACGATTCTAGTTGCTTTGGAAATACCAGACATCAAATGATTGCTTTCATTAGAGAAAGCTGGCCATAATTTCTGTAACTTTTAAGCCATCATTGACTTTGTCCTGCATCTACATGTAGGTATTATATTAGTAATACATACAGTAGTAGTAGTTTTAATTATATTTTATTATATAGTTTGCATGTTACATAATGTTCAAAATACTGAATTATTGAATACATATTTGCAGGTAAGATAATTTTGAGATGCCAGAGAAACAAATCATAGTCTAGCAGAACTATTCATTGCTAATTCCCACTGGTCCCCTTTGGTCCAGTGCACAGATACTGCAGTAAGCAGAATTTTATTTCTTAAGAGTTCCCCTGAGAGATTACCATCCTCCAGTTATTCAAACTTTAGACTAGGTACTACTGTGAAAGCACTTGCAGACAGAATTATGGTTACTAATCAGCTGACCTGAAATTAGGAAGGTTGTCCTTGATTATGCAGATGGACCAAAGTAATCACGAGCCCTCAGCAATAGAAAAATCAAAGAAAGGCAGTGGAAGGAGAAGGGATGCGAACAAAGGGAAGGTAAGAGAGATTCCAGGCAAAAGAAAATTTGACCTACCATTGCAGTCTCAGATCCTCAGAGCGTAGTGCAAAGACTGGAGATAGGTCTCTAGGAGCTGCGGATGGCCCCCAGGTAACAGCTGGTAAAAACAAACAAATCCAGAAAGGAACTGAATTCAGCTCACCCTCTGAGTAAGCTTGGAAGCAGATTCTTCCCAGAATCATGATGAGAGGCCCAGCTATCACTTTGATTTCAGTCTTGTTAAAGCTGAAGAGAAACCGGTGCAACCAACCTAGTTTTTTCCACCTACAGAAATGTAAGATAATAAATTTGTGTTATTTTAAAGCTGCTAAATTTGCAGTAATTATTACAGCAGCAATAGAAAACTACTACAGCTACTGTGTTAACGATGACCTGGAGGGATATCAACATGTGAGCAAACACAAATGTGCTTGTTTTTCCATGATCTAATGCAGTCTTGTGTTAAAATGTGAAGTTTTATTTCTTAACCTATGTAACAGAAATGTTTCAGTATTCCCTAATATTTAATTCCATTTACCTATAAATACAATTTAAATTTATATGACAGAAAGAAATGTTACAGGAAAGAACTGTCAACTTGCTTTGATCCTAGTTTAAACTGAGATAGATTAAGAGTTTCTTTAAAGACTCTATTGTGCTATCTTTATATTGATCTCCAGGTCTATACAGATAGCTTGTTAAGAGTTGTATGTATTGGTTTATCTTTTTGCTCTGAGGAAAAGTTTACTTTAAAAACTTACATATATTGTGTGTTTTCTTTCAGGTTATGCTTTCTAATCCAGTGCTAGAAAATCCAGTGAACTTGCAAGCAGCCCAAATGCTGATTAAAGATGAATATATGTACAGAAAACTAGTTCGAAGACTTTTCCAGGAGCCATTAAAATGTAAGAAAGCTGATGCCATTTGTACAATAAGCATTTATAGCAAATAAATGATATAACAAATAATTGTTATAGAAGAGAATATTTGAATGTTATAGAGGGTAATATTTACTCCATTTTCAGTAAGGAAATGGAGATCTCTTCTACTATAATTTTTTGTCTAATCAATCAGTGATCCTTTTTTAAGTATCAGCAAAGATGGGAAGTTCAGTGTCTTTACATATTATGGTCATAATGATGGAAGGTGCCTACCCATCATAATATGATATCTTTAACTCATATCTGTAATGGATATTTCCCAGACTTTACCTGCAGTACCCTAGATGTCATTCATGTGGGCATACTTTCCTCTCAACAAACAAAACACTCACCCTTTTCTTCTGGAGCGTTTCCTCTCAGGTATTCCTTCTAATAGGCCCATGGAATTGGCACCTGAAGCTCTCTAAATTCTGCTTTAATGTCCAGTGTTTTTCTGATACCCTTGGTATCCTCCCTGTGACTCTTGACTTTGGCTCTATTGCTCCTTTGCTTTCTCTCCAGAGGGCTTTCCCCAAAGGTGAGAACTATTCTTTCCTTTATATTTCTGTCCCTCCTTCTAGTGGCACACAGCTACCTTGCATAGCATCTGGTATCATTACCTTCCCAACGACCAAGCCTTGACCTTTACTCGTGTTTTTCTCTCATATTTCTTTTTAAAAATTTTTTGGGGGTGTACCAGGGATTGAACTCAGGGGCACTTGACCACTGAGCCACATCCCCAGCCCTATTTTGAATTTTATTTAGAGACAGGATCACACTGAGTTGCTTAGGGCCTTGCTAAATTGCTGAGGCTGGCTTTGAACTCGCAATCCTTCTGTTGGGGAGCCTCCTGAGCTGCTGAGATTACAGACATGCGCCACCATGCCCAGCTCTCTCATTTTTTCTTTTTTTTTCTTTTCTTTCTTTCTTTCTTTTTTTTTGGTACCAGGGATTGAACTCAGGGGTACTTGACCACTGAGCCACATCCCTGGCACTATTTTGTGTTTTATTTAGAGACAGGGTCTCACTGAGTTGCTCAGTGCCTCGCCATTGCTAAGGCTGGCTTTGAACTCGTGATTCTCCTGTCTCTGCCTCCCAAAGTGCTGGGATTACAGTCATGCACCACCATGCCCAGTGCATATTTCTATTGTCTCTTTTTCCAGTTCCCTTCTAGGACTCCTCCATCCATGCCCCCTAGTCCATTAGCTAGGTCTGTACAATTGTGGTCAAGTTCAATTCCTTTTCTTCCATAGGACTTGATGCAAATCAAGCAATATTGATCAGGCATCTTTCCCAGTGTCTACAGATATGTCTTGGTTTTAACAGAGTTTCTCAAACATTCCCTGACATTTTTGAGATTGATCTGTACCCAGAGAGCAGTACTACTTCGAGTGGACCCCATTTCTGAATCTACCAGTATTCTTTAACATTCACTGCTGTATCCTCTGGAGAATAAAACTGGCTCTCAGTAAATATTTGTGGGATGAATAAAGGAATGGTACATACCACTTAAACTTTCCCTGAGGCCTACAGGACTAGCATTGCAAAGAAACATTCTATATAACAAAGTTATGTCTATTTCTGGTGAATGATAATTTTAAAAACTGGTTCTAAAGAATTTTCTGCAATAGATTTTGGTTTTGCCCTGCAGAAAGAAAAAGGAAGAAACCTGAAGGGAAGTCAGTCCTTTCTTTAGCCTTAACTTCTTTCAGTTCTCCAACTTTGTCAGCACACCTTCCAGAAAAGCTGCCCACATTATCACACTGCTCTGGAAATGAGTGACAACCCAAATAGTTTGGCAGTTTTCACTATATTCACTTATGAATGTTGGTTAAATATATGGAAATACAATAGAGTATTTAAGTATCAACTTGCCTGCCATCTTAGCTGGGCCACAAATGGTAGTATGGGGTGCCAGGAAGAGAACACTCTTTCTTCATAGAGAAAGAGTGTCCTAATGTAATAGAGACAGCAGCTATGCATCAGGACAAGGAAGTGGCAGACACTTGTTCACTCTAAATTAGATGGCAGTACTTCTGTGTGGAAAACTGTATCCCATAAGAATTAATTACTTATAATCTCTTGGGAAATGGTCTACTAGAATATTAGAAGAATCCTCTCTCATATTATACATTTAAAATATCAGTACAGACATCTAGGGAAAACATAAGAAGAACTATTGTCACAGTTTTAAATGACACAAAACTGGAACAGATAGTTAATTGTGTAAACAAGAAACAGGATGCACCTAATTGTATCATCTTGATAGCCATTAATTATAGAGTAGAACTCTATCCTTAAAGCCTGGTGTAGTGTCTGGCAGGAGGTATCACATAAGAATTTTGTGGAATGAGTGAACGAGAAAAAATGCATGAACTTCGCTCCAGATTTTACTTCATAGTTTACTTAGTACTTTCAAATGTATGTAATCATCTGATCCTCACAGTCTCTTCCTCAGTGAGGAATCCAAGGATGATTAATCCAAGGCCACATAGAGCAAGATGCAGAGTCAGGGCTTCAGCCTGGGCCTTCCCTCTTTCCCAGTGTTTCCAAGTTTAATGGAACAAATGTAAAATCACTCATTTAGGGTCAAAGAATTAAAATTTGCAAGTACAGAATGGAAGACTGACTTGATAGCAGAACTTAATTCTACAAAAATCTTCTTGGGGGAGCTGTCTGCTTAATGTAAGCCAGTAACAGAAAAGTACCCACTTACTAATTATGTGTTACATAATAATTTTACCCTATTTTGGTTTGATGGGTCCTCATCTAGATTACTTATATGCTCAATTTATAATATTATGTTTTTTTCTGGCTGAAAGAAATGTATATGTTTAGCCAAGGGAAGAAAAAAATCAAAGACAATGGTAAAAGCTGTTTTCAAATATTTGAAGAGAAATACAGAAAAAGAGATTTCTCCTGTGTTGCTCCAGAAAACTATATTGAAGGACTATATTGAAGCTAGAAGTCTGTCAGATTTCCTAACCCTTCTAGATTGTACCCACTGAAGTCCAGAATTTATAGGGTTGGCCCTTCCCTATATCAAAATATGTCTGGAATACACTGGAGATCCCTCCCCCCTGCCATAATCAGTTATCTGGAATTAACCATGTTATCCTAAGCCTAAGTCTGGTATTTGATGTGCAGGTATAAATGCCTCTCATTCCCCAACTCTTTCCTGACATCTGCATAGCTAGCTACGTCTTGACCTTGGAGTATTGACAAGAAGATACCAAGCTCTAAGCTCAGACCCCATTGGTGGTGGCCCAGTGACCTTCCCTTATCCTGATAGCCTCCTTTCCTTGTAGCCTCGTCCCTTTCTTCCTTAGAGTGTTCACATACTCCTAAATGCCTGGCACAATCCTGATGCAATGGTTTCTAGTACCCCTTTTCCCTTGCAGTGTGCACTGTGCACAATAAGTTATGTAACCACTTGTGTGAGTTATATAGCCAATTGTGTGCCTAACTGATCTTTCCTAGAAGTAAATGCTGTTATAGTTGCCACATCCTTAGTGGTAAAGTCCATCAACTCCCAGCTGGCTGAACATGAAGAAGAATTCTCAACAGTTCAAGTTACTTAATTGTGGACAAGGTCAGATTGGCAGGTAGTTAATCTCCTATCACTAACGGTATTCTTTTATAAGTGGTCTTTATTTAGTAGTTACATGACTGTTTCTCACGGGTGTCATCAAAGAACTTCTTACTTGGTCTTAGGAGTTGAGCACTGAGGCCTTTCAAGTACCTTCCACCTTATACTTCAGTCAGGTTATGAAAACATGGAGAGGAAATGTCTGGAAGGACACAATGCATGGCAACTTTGCCTTCTAGATTCTGAGTAGTGTTTCTTCCTAATTTGTTACAGAAGAATTACATTTGACCTCTATGGATTTTTTAAAAATTTGTCATTGTGAATTGTGATTTCTGTGTGTTTATATGGTCAAATGGTTATTTAGTTTCTGTTTGCCATGGTTGTTTTGCTATTTTAAAACATAAGGTTTAAAGAATTTTAAAAATCTTTGGTTGAAGGAAGATAAGAGAGTAAACTGAGTAGTGGTAACTAAACCTGAGATTTTTTTTTCCTAGCCAAGTATATTCCTATAGCTTTATTAACAAGTGAGCAGTTCTATTGGACTGTTTCTTTTCTGTTAATAAAGGAAAATCATCTTAATAAGTTTCAGACACTTCTCTAAATAACCTGTAATGCAATAACTAGCAGATGAGTCAATACTAGAATAAAGGGAATTACAGAAATATTACAGAGACTATAATGCTAATTTATATTAAACCTTTAAGAACCTAGTAATTATGCAAATAAATTCTGTTCTGCTTATGACTAGGAAAATGTTGTGATAAGCATTTGATTCTTTTCTAGCTCAAGCTCCAAATTAGTTTACTATTTGTTTAAAATCTTGACAGAGTAATTTTAAAGAAAATTGTCTCTACAAATGAGGCAAGTAATGTCTCATAGGATTTTAGCTATTTTTTGTTTTGTTTTTTAGAATGAGTACATATAATTTTTTTTTGGTTAGATGTAGGAATGCCCATCCACCTGGAAAATCTATTTTCTGGATGTCAAGGGAAAAGAAACAGTCCAATAGCACTGCTCACTTGTTAAAGAACATGGGTTTTAACACTGTCATTCAGAACCAATGATTACAAGTATTTTTACAAATGCCCTGTTACTTATCATGAGATACAGAAAACCTGTTTTTAACAGGGAGGTAGCACGTGGATCTGTTTGCTGGGGCTACACGCTTTTACACTCTTCTTTTTCCCTGTTTGTATTTCAGTGCACCAGGTAGCCCAGGAACATTTTAGCAAAGTCTCCAAGTTGCTAAAAACGTTGAGTATTTATTTTCTATCAAAGAAATATATGTTTATAGCTTTGAAGAACATATAATAGGAATTGATTCTTCTGGAACAGAGTGAACCTCAGAAGCCCACATATTTTATCCTTGAGTGCTGCCCCCCAGAGGCTGTAATAGCTCAGTACAATTTAGCTGTTTACTGCAGCACTGACCAACCACTACATTTCTAGGCTTACTCTGTGCTAATATTTCTGAGGTTTTCAATTTTAGACATGTGCTAATATTTCTGAGGTTTTCAGTTTTAGACATGGTCTTATGAAATAGAAAGACTTTTCTATTATGCTGCCATTCTCTTCCACATTTCCTCTCTCTCTTCCTCCTAAAATAATTTGGTTACATTAATATGACTAAGTAGTCATCACAAATAAGCCATGAATGATGATCTTTCGTTTCTTTTACAAATGGCCTGATTTTCCATTCCCTGTTTATTACCAATCTCCCCTCTATTCTTCACCTAAACTTTCTGACCAAGCTGTGAAACGATTCCCATTCAATTTGTGTTTGATCCGTTCCACTTTCCCCCCCCCTCCTGGGGTATCTTGTTCTCCTTTAATTTCCAATTGTCAGTTCTCTGGCAGGTGTGCTGGGATGTTCCTTTCTGTCTGCCTCCTAGGTTGGAGATCTTGCTCGATGCCTCATTTTCCTTGTGGTTGGTGTGTTCCTTCATTTTGTCAGAGGGCACTTTCTAGGAGCTTCCTGCTACACAGGACCTAAATACAATTTTGCATTATTTTCTGTGATTATTCTACTCATATGCTCATGATTTAGTTACATTTTAGTTTGGAAATAACTTTCTTTCAGAAATGTAGAAACACTATTCTCTTTTAGTTTTCAGGGCTGCTTTTGTGAATTCTGATGTTATTCAGTTGTCCATTTCTTCACACATAATTCTTTTTTGCTGGAAGCTTTTAAAAATCTTCTCTTTATTACCAGGGATTGAAAATTTCAATTCCCAGAAGTTATCTTGTAATTCCTTTAGTAATCCCCTCCCCCATTTTCTCTATTGTCTCTTCTGTAGCTCCTGTGATTTGGACATTATATCTATTGATCTGATCCTTTAGTTCTTAAAATATTTAGCACAAAATGACCAAGCCAGGTGCAAACTTCACAGATCAGCACAGCCTTTATTCAGCAGTGGAGTCACGCCTCTGGTGGACCCACTTTCCTGATGGAAAATAAGCCACTGGCCAAAGGAGGAATCTCCACTGAGAGGTGACTTAATTATTGACAGAGCGTGTCAGTTTGGGCACTCAGGAAACAGGTTTGTGAGAATTTGAAATTTGTTTTTACTGGGCAGTAATTTTACTTGGGGAAGAATGGAGGGTCTGGGGTCAGCGTTCGGTGCTTATCTCTTTCCCTTCAGGGTCCCACTGTACTGTCACTGGGAAAGGATTTATTTGGGAAGAATCAATGCTTTGGCTTCCTCCCAGAGACTGCCATTCTAGGCTTGATGGATATCTCCTTCCCAGGGATCACCACTGGATGATGTTTGCTTCCTATCCAGGGATTATCCTGTTACTGGGAAAGAATGTATTGGGAAAGGATCAATGTTATCAATGTGTTGCCTTCTTCCTCACTCCCTCTTCCCAGACAACACTATTTTGGGGTTTGCCATTTTCCATATCTTACAAAAATCAATTTTCTCCTATCATTCATCTCTTTGTTTTCCATTGTATGCTCTGGAAGGATTTTGGAAAATGTGTATATGTTATTGTATGGGTTGTTGGCGTCCTTCATATTGATTTTGCTCGAATGTCTCGTGACGTTTGTCCATTCATATGATGAACATATAATGAAAATGGTCTATTTAAAAGATTGGAAGCTCTGCATACAAACCAGCCTTGTTGATGATTTTGTTTCATCATTGAGCTATTATTCAATGAGAACCTGACCATTTAATTAGGCTTGATTATTTTTCCTGAAAGAAATCTTCCAGTCTGTGGTAATGGAGAGAGGTACTTATACTCTGAGAGCTGCATAGGGAAAGGGTCAGGATCTTTCTGTTCAATATGAATTGTTTTATTTTCCCTTTTTTTTTTTTTTTTGTCCCTTACCATACTCCTACTCTGTGCTTAGTACCCTCCAGTCCTGAGTTTCCCTTGCTCAAGAGGTTTCTTCTCCAGATTCTTTGTTTATTTTCTCTACAGATATTAAGCATCCTCCCGCCTGCCTGCAGGGGAGTCATCTGGTCCCATAAGATGAGAGTTTATGTCCTGGGGACTGTGCTTTGCCTTTTGCTCCTCATTTCAGAGTTAGCAGGTAGCTTCAGTTTCTGAGTTACTTCTCAAATTCTGAAGTCCAAATTCACTTGCTTTTTATTAGTATTCCCTCATCATGCAGACAGTTATCAAATTTTTAAGACAGTTATTTACGACTTGACATCTGCTTTCCATCTTGAAAATTTTTCTTGTCATTTTTCTTTTGAGCTCCTTGAGGTTTTATACCTTATTTTTTATTTCTTTATTAGCACTTTATTAAGGCTTTGGAAAGAGTGCACATAAAGCCATATATTCAATCTCCAAATAAATCAGGATCCTTTCATTTTTTTTCTTTACAGTGAAAGATGATGGCCTGCAGTTATCTCAAGACCAAGATAAATTGTTCAGGTAAGCTTTTCATTGTATACTTCTCTGTCAATTTATTTACCAAAAGAAAAATTGATTTAAATTGTTTATATTTTCTATAATCATTAAATTTATACACACACACACACACACACACCCCAAGGATTGAACTCAGGGGCACTCGACCACTGAGCCACATCCCCAGCCCTATTTTGTGTTTTATGTAGAGACAGGGTCTCACTGAGTTGCTTAGCGCCTCGCCATTGCTGAGGCTGGCTTTGAACTCGCGATTCTCTTGTTTCAGCCTCCTAAAGTGCTGGGGTTACAAAATTTTAATATTTTTTAACTTGGAAAAGGGAGTAGATATGTTTTGCTTTTATAATACTTTTTAAAAATATGTTCAAGAAGAATGTGGAAATTATTGAATTCTTTCTATTGAATTTAAATGGAATATAATTATATGAATTGAACTATTATTTTATTTTTAATTTTGAAAAGGAAAAGAATATGTTGTCAACAGAATGAGCACAGACCATTGTAAATCACAAAACTTTAAGTAATGTAGGAGAAGATTATATTTATAGGAAAATGGTGACAGAGTTGAGACCGCTGAACCATTTGGGAGCTAACCTGACAATGTGGCACCAGTTCAGCCTTGACCACCTGAACAGGTATAGGCAGAAGCTCAGATACAGTTCTGCAGCTTTTGTTTTCCTGAGCATTTCCACCCACTTTACTTTGTTAACCAATCAGAAGTAGAAAACAGCCACTTAGCTAGTGTTGAAACAGTGCTTGATTTAGCTCCTTGACTGGCCCTAAATAAGACAGAAATTAGGCAAGTTAAGTGCCTTCTGTTTATGAAATAGTGTTGGAAAATTGCAGGAGGATAATGTATAATCTAGTTAATAGTGCACTGGGTTGGAATTCAGTAGAGGCATTGCTGTCCCTTAAACATGTCAATGTAGTGCAAAGCACTCAACTATCCAGTGCAGAATAGACCTGTGACAAATAGTTGTCCAGTGCATAAACACTATTTTATCATCTGTAAAACATTGATGTCCCCTGGAACATAAAAAAGTTATTTCCATATGTAGTATAGTTATTTTCAGTGCATAAAGATAGTGTCAACATTAACAAATAAGGCAGTAGGAACAGACCAGAAGACCTTCTGTGATCACACTTCAGTAGGTTCTCTGAACTAAACCAAGGATAAATGACACCAGAATCAGGTCTTGTGCCATCCTGAACTCTCTAGAGAAGACCTTAGGTGAAACTCGGAGCAATTGTCTAGATTTTAGATATTCTACACACCTGGTATATATCAGGATGCAATTTGTTATGTATTCATGAATTCCAATGTTTGCCTGTGGTACTTTTTTTTTTTTTTGGTACTGGAGATTTAACCCAGGGCAATTTACCACTGAGCCACATTCCCAGCCTTTTTTATTTTTTATTTTGAGACAGGGTCTTGCTAAGTTGCTTAGGGCCTTGCTAAGTTGCTGAGGCTGGTCTTGAACTTGCAATCCTCCTGTCTCAGCCTCCCGAGCTGGTAGGATTACAGATAAGCATGCACCACCATACCCAGCAGTACCTCCTTAAATTGAGCTAATCTATACCTAGTTTTTAGTTTTAAAATAGTGTATTCACAGTGAGGTCTTGCAAAGATTATTTAGAGATGCTGCTCTTAGCATTGTAGTGTTCTAATTCCATAGGCTTAGAACTTCTCATTAGTTTATAAACTGGAAGAACTGATATGACTGTAGAAATGTATTTCAGAGGCATAGTCAAACAATTAAAACCCTGTTTGCAAGACATAACAAAACTCAAGTGAAGTCTGGACAACTGGGTAGAATATAATCAGGGGAAATCGGTTAATGTTCAGTAATTGAAGATGACTTGAACTTGTGCTAGTCATCTGGAATGTTTGCCCATGGAACACCACCCAGTCCATGGAGCAGATTTTCCTCCATGGGAGAATAGCTACTTATGCATGTATTTAAAATGCATTCACTGAGCACGTATTCTATGCCAAGGCATTGTGCCCCAGTATTGGGGATATGCCCCCAAGTAATACGTGATCCTAACTGCATGAGATTTATACTTAAGGATGAAGACTTCTTCTGAAGGGAAGAAAATGCAGGGAGCTAGGCTGACTTTCAGCCCCATAGGACCAATGTAGGAAACATCTTCTACCAGAGGATGTAGCTGGAAGGCCACAAGGCAAATATCAGGATCATGTCTAGGGAGGAATTTGAGTAATGCTAAGGTCATATTGAACCATATTTAAAATAATGAGCAGAAACTTCTTTCCCTGTGGCTTTCATTTTTTTTCTAAGCTTTCTCTAGAAGCCTTCACTTTTTTTTTAAGCAAGCTCTCTCTCAAACCATCTCTTTAAAATATTGCAATCCAACATTTTATTGGTCCATGCCTGTTTATTTTTCAGTTGTATAAATACAATATGATAAGTACTATGAGAGAGGTAAGATCGAGATGTTGGAGGAATGTAGAGGAAGAAATAGCTTCCTAAGTCTTGGCAAGGATTGGGCGAAGAGCATGTAGATGACAACTGTCAGGAGGATGTGAAGCCAGAGGTGATTTCTAAAGGTGGCATAGGAACTCATCGGCAGACCACAGAAGCAGAGCTTGCTAGGCAGAGGGAGCAGTACATGCGAAAGCATGGGGAGATATGAGAAAGGACATTTCCCATGGCCTGGCCCACAGGAAGGCTTTTTGATCTCTTGAATAAAAAGTAAAAATGAATCATGAATGCCAGGGGCAACCAAAGTGTTAGTGTGAGGAGCTGACATACAAAGCCAAAGGGGAAAAGAGAAAGGAGGATTGGTTACTAGATAATCAAGAGGAAAATGAGACAGATGGATTCTAAATACAGTAGTCCCTGTTCATCCCAGGGATGCGTTCCAATACCCTCAGTGGATGCTGAAACTGCAAGATAGTACCAAACTATATATTTTTTCTGTTTTTCCTATACATCCATATGATAAAGTTTAATTTAGAAATTAAGCACAGTAGGAGATTAGCAATAGTAACTAGTAATAAAATAGAACCATTATGATAATATACCATATGATAATAATCAAAATTACGTGTGTGTTCTACCTTTCAAAATCTCTTATTGTACTGTACCTATCCTTCTTCCTGTCATGTGATACAATGCCTATATGTTAAGATGAAGTGGGATGGAGCCTCTGAATATAGGGATAAGACTAGCAAAGGACAAGGTTGGAAATGCTCAGATTCCAACCTGTAAGTGTTCAGACTTTATCCTAGAGAATTAGATAACCAAATGTGGCTTTGCAGTGAGGCATAACTGGGATCAGGAGAGATGTTGAGGAAGCTGTCTAGAGTTAGCAGGAGAGAAATAGTGGTGCCCTTATCAAAGGCAATTGAGACTAGCTGGCACCAAGTGCTGCAGAGCTGCTAAACTTGGCCCTTTTCATGCATGATTTCATTGCATATTGGCAACACCACTTGAAAAAGTTCTATCTCTTACTTTTATAGATGAGCAAACAGGCGTGGAGAGGCTAGGTAACGTGCTCAGATTCACACTGCTAATAACAGTGGTGCCAGAGGGTATTAACACAGCCCAGCTGACTATAGTCCCTGCTCTCAGCCATGATACCAAGGACTGGGGCATGATAGAGGCGAAAGTTCCAACCAGAGGTTCAGCCATTAGGATGTGGTTGTAGCTGGGGTAATTGCTTCCAAGAAATAGCACTGCCATTGTTTTCTTCCTCCCTTAACGAACCTTTCTGGTTCCTTCACTGGCTCCTTTTAACTATGAGCTGGTTTCTGTTCTTTCTTTTCCAAACACTTACTTACTCTTTCGGAGGTTGTTTTCTCTAATGGCTTCATCCATCAACCTTTATGTTGATTTGACCCAAGTCCCTGTTTTCCATTCTCAATTTCTCATTCACAGTCCTAACGGTCATTTTGACTTACTCACCTAAAGCCCATGTCTAAAATTAAACTCATATTTTACTTCAGTTTCTCTTGATGTAAAACTGGTTTTCTGGGCTTTAGCATATTTGACCCTAACATTCCTTCACCTTTCACGCTGTTAGGTAACCAGTGAGTAGATTCCTCTGCATTATTATCTTAGATTCGACTCCTCCCCCTTCCGTTACTCCCACTCTATTAGCTCTCAGTTATCTCTTGCCTGAATTAGTGAATTCTAATTGAATTCACATCCTAAATGAATGTGTTTTCCTGCCCTGCATTTAGTCTCCCTTTTACTAATCCACCTGGTATGCTACTCCCGGAGGAATCTGTTGCTCAGAAATTGATTTCATCATTTGCATGCCTATTTCAGAACTACTCGTGGCTCTCTGTTACCTAATGAATCAAGATTACTGAATCAGGTTGGGTGCAGTGGTGCACTCCTGTAATCCTATTGGCATGGGAGGCTGAGAAAGGAGGATTGCAAGTGCAATGCCAGCCTGGGCAACTGTGCTGGTGCCTATGGGTTTAACCTCCAGTACCAAACAAACAAACAAACAAAAAAAACCCAAACCTGAATCTGCTGTAAATTGAATCTGAATTCTCTGCTGATTTATGCTGAATCTGTGCATAAATGTGAGGATCCTGCACTGTCCCAATTCACTTATTTTTATCAAACTCCAACTTCTTCAAAAATTTTTTTTGTACCAGGGATTGAACTCAGGGGCACTCAACCACTGAGCCACCTCCTCAGCTCTATTTTGTGTTTTATTTAGAGACAGGGTCTCACTGGGTTGCTTAGCACCTCGCTGTTCCTGAGGCTGGCTTTGAACTCGCGATCCTTCTGTCTCAGGCTCCCAAAGTGCTGGGATTACAGGCATGCGCCACTGCACCTGGCCAACTTCTTCAAATTTGAATGTTCCACACTAGTCAATTGTCTAATCACTCTCATCCCTCCCCCAATATCCTCTCTACATGTCTGAACTATGGCAAGTGTTGTTCCTCTGGCTGAGGATACCTTCTATCTTTTTTCTAGAACCGTACCCAAACTGACTATTGCCCTGATGGACTCACAACAAAACCCCCCTCCTCTAACTTCTTTGCTGTTGCCTCTGCTGAAGTGTGTATGCATTGTATTCTCCAAGTATCTGGGTCAAACCTTGTAGCACTTTATTGTGCTATTATAGAAAAATTCTATTCACTACTCCAGTTATATATCTTATTTTCCTAGCAGGATAGGAGGCTGTAATGGTCAATTCAAAATTATGGCTTCAACTTTTTTGCATTCATCATGTCAATGATAATACTCAATAAATTCCTGTTATTGGTTGAAACTCTAAACACATATGTATTTTGTCCTGTGTATATCCTTGTAAGCTTAGCAGTTTATCTGAATAATAGTAAAATATAGTTACTGCTCCCCTATTTTAAGGGGCTATTTCCTCTATAATTGAAAGTGCAAATATTTCCAAATGTTTAAAGTATTCTGTTTTGTATGTTCAAACTAACTACTGTTATACCTTTTAGGGAAATATTTTCAATTATTCTAGAAGAAAGAAAAAAGAAAGCCCCTGAAGGCTAACAGTTGAAATTGAACAGTACACCCTGGGGAAGGGAGAGGGTCATGGGTCGTCTTCAAACAGACCAAAAACAACGGAGACGATTGTGCCTGAAGATGGTGTATTTTTTTTTCACGAGACAGTGTGTTGACAGTTTCCTTCCTCTTGGATCATTGTTGTCTGCTAAATGATCTGTGACAGAAAATTGATCACAAGCTTTTCCATGCAGGAGATATAATGCAGCCTTTCATTTTATCACCTCCATTGCCAAATGCCGAAACATTTTGTTGGCAAATTAATGTTAGTTTAGTATATCATTTAGTGGGATAAAGCATAGCATGCAGCTCTGGAAGTAATAATAGTAATGATTAATTTATCTTTTCCAAGTTTCAGATTTCTTCTTAAGTGTGAATGGGAAAGTAATAACACACTCGAAAAATGTTGGTCTTAAAACTAGGTGTCTGTAATTGTTCCTTGAACAAGTGAATGCATTAACACATTTAGATATTGCCCCATTAATTTCTTTTTCTTTTTCTTTTGGTACCGGGGATTGAACTCAGGGGCACTCGACCACTGAGCCACATCCCCAGCCCTATTTTGTGTTTTATGTAGAGACAGGGTCTCACTGAGTTGCTTAGCACCTCGCCATTGCTGAGGCTGGCTTTGAACTCGCGATTCTCCTATCTCAGCCTCCCAAAGTGCAGGGATTACAGACATGCGCCACCACGCCTGGCTTGCCCCATTAATTTCTAAATTGAGTCAGACATTTACTTTAAGGTACCTATGATTCATCTATAAAAATTAATGCTCATATACTCATCCTAACTGAAAAATTGCTTCTTCTTCCAAAGAGTAGGATGGGAAAACAAGCATAAGACATTTTACATTTGACTTACAACTGTAAGTCATTCAGTTGGTGATTTCACACATCTGACAACTAGCGCTAATATTTTGTTTATAGATCATTAAGAATTTGTGTGTTCAAAAGTTTTGTGGTAAAAATACTTGGAAAAACAATTGTTTAAGAGACTGTTCTGCAGTTCCCATTTAATACTTTATAATAATCATTGTTCTCCTATTAGAACATAGTGATATTAACAAAAGGAAAGGAAAATACAGGCAGAAGTATTAGAAAAGAGTTGGGGTTTTTCTCTTTTGAAAATGATCAGACTCTGTGTAAAAATATAACTAAAATTCTGTTGCTTTTTATTCTTTCCTCATAAGAAGGAGGAAATAAATATGATTTCACTGAAATCTGATATAAAATTCAAGAAATTTATTTACTGCAGAATGAGAAAATGTATAGGAATAATACATTGCTTTAAGTTCTCTTTTATTGTCAGTCATGAAAGGCAGATGTCTTAAACCTATTTTTTTCTTTTTATTCAGATGGATGCACAACCTCATTTATTATTGAAAAATGATTTGGGCAGATTTTCTTTTCTGCTATTTGTATTCATCTGAGGGTGAAATGCAGGTGTTAGATTTACATATTAGAATTGCTTGTTAGAATTTGCAGATCAGTCTAATGTCTTATGACAAGGTATTATCTGAATGGTCCACTCTGATAAAATTTTAAAAAGCAAATTTACAAAGTACTCATTGTCTGATTTTTATTTATATTTTCAGATCAATTAAATCCATCTCATTTAATGATTACTACAAGACATGGTCTACAATAGCCACATCGAAAGCAACAGAATACTACAGAGCTCCACGTAAGGTGATCTTGCCTTGTCCTATGTCCTTTTGGTATATATTCATCTGTTCATTATTCTTAGCTTGTCTTGGTTTCAAAGACTAATTGCAACATATCTGCTATGTAAGAGCAATAAACTTGTCTACTGGATCCATATACTATTCATTCAACAACTACTAATTCAGTTCCTCTTTTAGAGCCCTGTACTAAAGTCTGTTTAAAAGCCAGAAGGAAAGATAGGCAATTGGAAGAATAAAAGAGGAACTTCTTAGTTTTATGAGGTTTACCTAACTCCCTTCACCCCAGAAAGAAGGCTTTGCAACAGGAGGAGACTTTAAAATTCTAAACACCACTATCCTTTATGCTAGATGAAGTAAGTAGA
The DNA here is from genome assembly GCA_004024805.1 of Geosciurus inauris. Lineage (NCBI taxonomy): Eukaryota > Metazoa > Chordata > Mammalia > Rodentia > Sciuridae > Geosciurus > Geosciurus inauris. The sequence goes on along the minus strand of PVHX01007854.1, from coordinate 31,048 downwards.
AATTCAGCAAGAAAACGTAAGAACATAGGACTATTTGATTATATCAATTAAAAGGAAAAATCAACTGCTACCATCACAAGTACAGAACAAAAAGACAGAATACAAGAGCTAGAGACCTTTCTGGTTTCATTTCACTGGATTCTTAGATAACCATTTCATAATTTGGATCTAAGTAGATTAAGACTTTGCCTCAGCCATCCTGCTGACATGGTGCTTTCTGAAGCTAGTAGAGTGACTTCCTAAGATTCAGGCAGGGATGACTTTCAGTCCGTCGCTCAAACTCAACAACTACGTTCTCCTGGATTTATATGACACCATACAGCCATGATTTTCTTCTTCCTAAGCACTCCTCTGCCTTTTTCCTTAAAAAGAACTTCTTTTTTCAATGCCTTCTACCCATGGCCCCTGAAAGACCTCTTCTACTGCCATGTTTTACATTAGCCTAAAGCCACATCTCAAGCCAGACTCCTCTTTTGAGTTCTACATGTAGTGTAGAACTGCATACAACTATGCATTGGACATCTCATCTACATATATTATAAGCAGGTCGTATTTAAGATGTCCCAAAGTGAATTTATTCTCTTGCCCCCAAACCTATCATGTCTTCTTAATTCCCTCTCTTGGTCAGTGGGAGATCACTGTTTTTATATATTCTTGATGAAACCAGAATCTTAGTTTTTATTTCTCCCAGTCTCTCTCATTAAACCTTATTGATTTTATCTTAGAATATTATGAATGCTTCTACCCAGCTCCACCACATAAGCACTGCTGTAATTTGGAGTCTCTTTAATATTTCATCTCATCATTGTGACAGTTGCTTAACTATTGCAAGAATAGTTATTTAGTTTTAGGATTAGGGCAAAAAATAGTACTAAGATTAACAACTCCCCAAAAGTAAGATTTAAAAACTTTTAAGAAATCACGTATTCTTTCAGAAGGTTGGTTACTAATTATTTTGTGATTATACACTACTCATTACCATCCTCACTTACTTATAGATTAGTGGCGGAAAATAATTTAAGGTGCTTTAAAGTTTTCTTTTTTTTATTTTATTTTTTATTCTGGTATTAGGGATTGAACCCTGGGCCTTGCGCAAGCTAGGTGACCACTCTACCACTGGACTACATCTCTATTTCAAAATTAGCATTTTTATTTTTGTTGTTATTCTGGGAATGGAACCTAGAATCCTGAGCATGCTAAGCAAACACTGTGCCACTGAGGTACACCTTCAGCTATGGCTCTTTAAGATACACAGATTTTTAAGCAAGGTGCAGTGGCACATGCCTGTAATTCCAGCACTTTGGGAAGCTGAGACAAGAAAATCACGAGTTCAAAGCCAGCCTCAGCAATGACGAGGCACTAAGCAACTCTGTCTCTAAATAAACACAAAATAGGGCTGGGGATGTGGCTCAGTGGGATTGTGGCTTTGTGCTACAAATACGTGCATAGTCATTCCTCAGTTCAATACCTGGTATTAATAAATAAATAAATAAATAAATTTTAAAAAACATTTTAGTGACTCTTTCAATATAAAGAGTTTTATTATTTCTGATACTAGAATACATGAATGTTTAATTTCAAAGATTTGTGGTCAGGGACTGCTTAATTCATCAAACATATTTGAGTGCCTACTACATATGAGACACTGAGGAGAGAGATGCATTTCAGGGGCAAAAGCTGCTTAGTGGCCAAACATGGTGGTAAGAGACATTAGTTGATGTACTCCAGGGAATGACTCGGAGTAAAATTTTTTCAACCAAAAAACCAAATTGTTACAGGATGGTACTTTACAGAAGAACAAGTAAACGGGGCACTTGGAAACTCCAAACTGCTAGAGAAAAAATGATAGAAGCACATACTTCACCTTCAGTAATAACCAGCACTTATTAAAAAAAATTCAATGTAAACTTTACATGTGCTGCTGGTCATTTTGTCTTTTGATAGTTCAGCTGGATGAGATCCAACACTATCTTTTTTAATGGCCTAATTTCCTGGCAATAATAAAGATGAAGCTTGTAGATTATAGAATGCTTCTTCAATGACTCAGAAATGAAAGGGAGACTTCTAATAACTTCATTTTCTACTGTTATATTCTTATCACTGGTAAGATTACTAAACTCTTGTGTGTGCTTTTAAGAGCTGTATGTTTTATGAATGATGAGTAGTTATATTTTTATTTGGGGAATTAACACTTTTCCATACCTTTGTGCCACAAATATATGCATAGTCATTGATGCCATAATGATAACTTTGTTCCAGCATAACACAGTTTATAGAGTGTGCCCACCTGTATTATGTTTTGAATCACCCCAATTTATCACTTTAATTTATTTATTATCCAAGAAATATTCATCAAACACATATATAGCATGCATAGTGGTATATCAACCCTATGAGTTAGCCATTATTATTATTATTTACACAAAACCAAGACCAGGAGAAGCTAAGCAATTTAACTAAGATCATGCATGGGAGGGAGAATACCGTATTTTGGTAAGGAAGATAAATTCTGGAGCCAGATTGCGAAGGTTTAATCCTGATTCTGCAATTTACTAGCTGTGTGACTTTGGGTGAATTTCCTACTCTCTTTGTGTCCCAATTCCCTCATCTACAAAATGAGAATAATCACACCACATACCTCATAGGGTTGAAGCATTTACAACATGCCTTGCACATGGTGCTCAATAAATGTGCCTATTCTTAATTAAGAAGGCTGTGGTCCAGATACTTGAGCCATATCCTTTGGCTTCACATGTGTTACTCTATCACACTTCACTGTCTTTATGACAGCAAGTTATCTCTGCATAGCATGAAATTGAAATTCAATCTCTGAAGGATAGACAAAACTTTTATCAATGATTATAATTTTTAGTTCATGATCATAGGCACTCGTACAGGAAAGTGAACCAATAACCCACTGTTCTCTGTCCATCACTATAGAATGGCTAATAAAAGGTTTGGCAGAGAACAAACCAATACATATGGTTGTGGGCAACAGCTCCTTAACGAAAGAATATGATCCCCATAAGGAAATGTTTATGTTAGAGGAAAAGAATTCCCTCAGACAAGTGTGATCTGTAATATCAAATGTAGGCGTCCCAAAGTTTGTTTGCTGTCATCAAGACAAACCAAATGGCCTGAAGCATCAGGGGGATGCTTGCCTTCTCCTTAGGAAACATTCCGTAACTTTGAGCCTTTGAGCCTGCAATAAGGGCAAGTTTCTCCCAAATGCCTTTAGGTTCAGGAGGTGTAGTATGTCTGTTTCCAATGCATGGTTCTTAGTCTTGACTGCTCATTAGAACCACCTGAGGAGCTTGTAAAAATTCTGACATAAAGGGCATACCCCATACCAATTCCATTAGGATCTCTGGGAGAAGGACCAGGCAGTAGTCATTTTTTAAAGCTCCCAAGATGACTACAATGCAGACTGGAAAGGTTCTGGGAAGAGTGTGATGTCAGAAGTTGGTAACTCAGTCCTGTCCTAGTTGGCCACAAACAGGTAAGTGAATTCAGTGTAGTCTTGAAACTCTTTGCTCCACATCTTCCATCAGTATATGATGGACAAAAGCAATCCACCCTGCTTTAATTTTCTCTATGATTAGCAAAAGATAGTATATGTGAAAATAAAACATGCTGAGGCAAGTTGGAACTGTTATTTTCCTTGAATGTGACACTCCCAGCAGGCAGAAAAATCTCAAGTCAACTACCACAGATGGTGAACAGAAAGGGTTTCATGAAAACCCAGAGTAACAATGGGTAGCTGTGTTTGATGCCCAGCACAAAAACACACAAACACACACCAGAATGGAAACAATGCCCAGTAATGCTTAGAAGAAACAACAGAAAATGAACCCATTTTATGAAAGTAATTGACAGGGTGCTTTTCAATCACAGATTACGAGACTGCCAGAGGGCAAGAAGTGGTAGAAAGAAATTTCAACTTCTAGAACTTCTGCTGAAATTTCACTGATCCTTTCTTCTTTGTTTCTCTGCCATTCCCCTGCCCTCATTCCTTCACCATTTCCTCCAATCAGCATCATTCATTGAACATCTGTGTCTAGACAGTTGACCGTGTTGGAGATATGAAGATACATACTGTTATAAGCCTTTTGAGGAGTTTACAGGCAGGCAGTAGGAGATGAGTGAAGGATTACAGGGATAAAATACAAGAATCATTAAAATAAAAGTTTGTACAAAGTACTGTGGCATTTTCATCTCAGGTGTGAGAGAAAGCAAAGAAAAAAATGAGTCAATGATATAAAACTGATGGGACTTTTCAAGAAAGATGACCTTGTCATTTAGAGTTTTATAATACATAAGGAAGAGACTGCCTGCCATACATATTCAAATATGAAATATAGGCAAAAAATTTCAAAAAAGGAAAGATGTATTATTCTAATAGAAACTTCAAAAGGAAATAGCATTCACAGGAGATTAAATTTTACATTTTGACCATGCATAATGAAGAGTCCCAACAAAAGGACATTACTTAACATTTCTATGTCTGTTTGTTCATCTGTAAGTGGATATTAAAACGGTAACTGTTACATACATACTCTACGTGTGCCCAGTACAGAGTAAAAACTCTAGTAATGTTAGTTATTATGATTATCTATAGAAAATTATGATCTGTCACTACGAACTCTGAGGAACTCAAATTTGCTTTTTTTAATACAAAGGAAAATAATATATCCAAATATTAATATAAAAAGTATTAAAGCCTATAAGAATACATATGTATGTATGTTGAAAACAATTTAATTTATTAGAAGAAAAGAACCGTTCAATTTAAATCTTTTTTTTTCTATCAATGGCAAATGTCATCAAGCTAACAGGAACTATTAATCATTGTTAAAGAAGGAAGCCCCAAGCCAGGTGGTGAGTTGCATACCTGTTATCCCAGTGACTTGGGAGGCTGAGGCAAGAGGATCATAAATTTGAGGCCAACCTCAGCAACTTAGGAAGACCTTTCAGCTATTGCCATAGCTCAGTGGTAAAGCAACTGTAGGTTTAATCCCCAGTACCAAAAAACAAACAAACAAACAAACAACAACAACAAAAGGAAGCCCCCAGATAAAGGCAAAACTGGTGAAGAGCATCTATCTAGCTAGTTTAATAGTTTAACTATAAAATCAGGAAAATGACAAGGAAGGCATAGACAGATAACGTCTATATAGATATTGATTTGGATTAATAGTATTTCTTTTTTTTGAATGATAATTCTTTCTTTGTTAGAACATCTTAATCTAAGCTATGTTTAAAAAACACAAGATTGCAATCATTTTCCAGTTTTAAATCTTTACAGCATATCAAAAATTCCTGCACATAAGACTCATTATTATAGGACACAACTTTTACTTTTCTTTTATTCATACGTTCTTTGAAAACATGAAGGTAGAATTACAATATTTAGATATCTTTCTGGTTGGGAAAGCCCACAATGATTAAACATTGATAAGTTATTTGATTCTCTTAAGAGTATGGTTATTAAAGATCTTCTTTCTTCGAAAATAGGAACTTAAATTTGAATAAGAAGTAATTAGAAATTTCTTTTTTTCCCCATTGGTATATTCTATTTTCAAAAATGTTTATTCAGGTCATTCATTAATTTTTAAATCCTACCATTGAATTTCCTATGTACTTTGTTTTTTATTTTTTTATTTGTTGTTTTTAGACATACATGACAGTAGAGTGTATTCTGACATATTATACATACAAGAAGTATAACTTATTCTAATTAGGATCCCATTCTTGTGGTTGTACATTATGTGGAGTAGAATTTTTTTTAAATTTTTTAATTTGTTGTTTTTAGATATACATGACAATAGAGTGTATTTTGATATATTATACATACCTGGGGTGCAGCCCATTGCAATTTTGATCCCATTCTTGTGGTTGAACATGATGTGGAGTTACATTGGTTGTGTATTCATATATGAGCACAGGAGAGCTACAGCTGCTTTATTCTATTGTCTTTCCTATTATTCCCATCCCCACTTCCTTCCCTTCATTCTCTTTTGTACAGTCCAAAGGAACTTCTCATCTTCCCCTCCCTGTGGGTTAGCATCCACATACCAGAGGGAACATTGTGTCTTTGGTTTTTTTGAGACTGGATTATTTCACTTAGCATGATATTCTCCAGTTCCATCCATTTACTGGCAAATGCTGAGTAATATTCCATTGTGTATATATACTACAGTTTCTGTATCCATTCATCTGTTGAAGGGCACCTAGGTTGGTTTCACAGCTTGGCTATTGTGAATTGAGCTGCTATAAACACTGATGTGGCTGCATCACTGTGGTATGCTGATTTCAAGTCCTTTGGGTATATGCTGAGGAGTGGGACAGCTGGGGCAAATGGTAGTTTCATTCCAAGTTTTCTAAGGAATCTTCATACTGCCTTCCAGAATGGTTGTACCAATTTGCAGTCCCACCAGCAATGTAGAGTGCACATTTTTCCCCACACCCTTTCCAACATTTATTGTTACTTTTATTCTTGGTAACTGCCATTCTGACTGGGGTGAGATGGAATCTTAGTGTAGTTTTGATGTGCAATTCAAATTGCAAGCGATGTTGAACATTTTTTCATATATTTTTTAACCATTTGTATTTCTTCTGTGAAGTGCCTATTCGGTTCCTTTGCCCATTTATTGATTGGGTTATTTTTTCCCCCGAGTGTTAAGTTTTTTGAATTCTTTGTGTATCCTGGAGATTAACATTCTGAGGTGCTGGGGTAAAGAGTTTCTCCCATTCTGTAGGCTCTCTGTTCACATTCTTGATTGTTTCTTTTGTGATGAAGAAGCTTTTTAGTTTGATACTGTCCCATTTATTGATTCTTGATTTTACTTCTTGCATTTTAGGAGTCTTGAGGAAGTTGGTTCCTGAGCCAACATGATGGAGAGTAGGGCCTACTTTTTCTTCTAGTGGGCTCAGGGTCTCTGGTCTAATGCTTAGGTCCTTAATCCACTTTGAGTTGAGTTTTGTGCAGGGTGAGGTATTTCATATAAAAATTACCAATGTCTTGATCACTAGGTTTTCAATAAATTTGATGTGAATTTGATTGAAGACATAAGGTTTATAATTAACAAACTTATAAGCCAGTGGTTGTAATGTGAGTTCAAAAAACAAACAAAAAACAACTAATGCAAATTAAGCCAACTTTGTATAAGTGTAGCGCACAAATCATGGGAGGTCATAATTCCACTTGCATCTTTGTTATTCAAATCAAGAATCATCTTTTCTATTTAAATCAAGATCTTGATCCAGTTCTGGCCTTTTTTTTTTTTCCTGGGATTGAACCCAGGGCCTCATTACATGCTAGGCATGTGTCTTAACTCTGGGCTGCACTCCCAGCCCCACACATAAATTTTAACAGGAACATTGATAAAGTTCACCATCAGAATGGTGAAGATGGTTGTCTTTGGGACATCATGTCCTAAGAAAAAGTTGAAGGAGCTGAGACTCCCTTGAAAGCTATCTTCAAATATTAGAAGGCTCTGTCCCATTGGGAAAGGAACCAACCTACTCATTATTGCTCCAGAGGTCAGAGCTAGGATCAGTGGTAATTTGCAGCACTCAAATGAGGGGAGGACATTGTAGCCCTTGTTATGTATCTGCCAAAAGAATGGGCAGCTTCCCAGCAACACAATGCAGTGTTTTCTGTCATTGGCAAAGGTCAGAGCCTAGATGAATATGTTTGATATTCTTGCTTTGTGAAAGATCAAGATGTCCCTTCCAACTCCAAAATTTTATTTTTCAACTTGAGTGCCAAATTAGAAACTTGTTAAACTATAGTGTCTGTGGTTTTCATGAGACACTTTTTATCTGATATGCAGATCTCACTGTTTCATCCAGGCTGTCCTCAAATTCACAATCCTCAGCCTCCTGTATAGCTGGGATAAGAGAGATGCTTGCCACTGTTCCTGGCTATATGAGTTCTCTTAATACTGTATTACTATAGCCAAAAAACAAGATTTTAGCAAATTTAATGACCAGATTGACTTTTGTTAGTGATTCATGAACCAGGTAGCATCCCTACTAAAGAATAAATAAGTGCTCCACTGGGTATGGCCAAGCAGGTTGATTTTACAAGGCAGCTAGAAGAGAAACGAGGGAACAATCATGCCAAAAGAAAATTGGGCTAGGTGTGGTGGTGCATGCCTGTGATCCCAGCTGCTCAGGAGACTAAGGCAGGAGGATCACAAGTTTGAGCCCAGCTGGGGCAATTTACAAGATCCTATCTCAAAATGGACTGAGGTTGTGGCTCAGTGGTAGAGCACTTGACTAACATGTATGAAGTCCTGGGTTCCATTCCCTAGTACCACAGAAGGTGGAAAAGAAGGTAAGTAAAAAGGTGGATTGGCTACTTTTACACCGCAGGTTCAGGTTGACTGGGTCTGAGTGGTTCTGTGGATCTTTGGTTTTGGTTGGGGGGCAGAACTGGTCAGTTTGGGGATTTTCCTGCTTCCTTAAAGTTTCAGTTTGATTGCACAGTACCGAGCATGAATAACTGCATTTGGTTTAGTCTGTTAGGGCCTAGTACAGGAGCTCAGCCCAAAACAATAGTCTTCCATAAATTTTATTTAGTGACATAAATTATGTATAAACAAATGTCATTATAATGAAAACAACTTCCAATTCACAACCTACTTATTTCAAACAATATTGAATATTACAAAGTTCCAGCAAAAGGAAGAAATTTGGAACATTTCTGAGCATTGTAACTGATTTGATGTATATGGTATATATTATTGCCCCATATCAACTTAATGAGAAGTGGGTTATTTTCAACTTTTAACTATTATTAAAGAATATATGCATAGCTCCTTATTTTAATACTCTAATTTCAGTGCTTGAAGATCCACATTTCATTGGACAATATTATAAATGGAAGAAAATTGATCTACAACATCCTAAAGAATGGAAGTTAAAGTAAGAAATTTCAAACGCCTTGAATGGCATTATTCTATTAACTCAAAATAACCATTATTCCACTTTCTATTATCTAACCAAACCATCAGAAGAAAACTCTTGGAAATAACAACTTAGACCTTAAAGCATAAAAACAATAATAAAGTATCATTTCTTGCTTTCATATGAGCCCAGGTAGGAAACATCTTTTCTCTGATTGGCTGCTGAAGATGGGGAAAGGATGTGAGCCACTGTGAAGAAATCTCACAATACCCTCCCATTAATTCTCTTATTTCCATCCCTCTTATTATTCATGTCTTTATCAACATGTAACTAAGAAGTAGTAAAAAAGAAAAAGAAAACTGTTTATGTATCACCAATTAACCTTTCACCCTTCTCAGACCTCCAAGCATCTTTTTTTCTTCCACAAATTTCTCACTTAGGAACCAAATATATTAAATCTAATGAGGAAGTATGTACTAAATGCAAAAATAAATTATTATGATATCTTTGGAATCATTGATCTTAGGCCACATGAAGGAAGGGAATTTAATCTCATCTTTGGTCTTTGGCTCCTAAAGGCAGTCAGTCGGCTGCATCATGCCAGAGCGCAGATCCCCCTCCACGTACTGAGTCATTACTTTCTCTGTTGTGTCTTTTTTCAGGGTACTCAATGAACATGCTGCATAAAACCAGGGGAGTGAAAGAGCCAAGGTTTTAAAAAATGTATTCCATTTATCTTTATTATTATTTATCTTTTTATTTCATTTATCTTTTTATCATTTAACTCTCCAACTATTAGCAAAGTGCCCTCTTTTGCAGATGGACATCCAGGACCTACAGAAATAATGAGCTGTATTTTGAATTTGTGTAGAAGTTACAGTTCTTAAACTTTTCAACCCTCTAACATCTTCATTCAGATTGGGTGTTTTAGTTGGACTTTCTCTTTTTAGGTGATCTCTGCAACAACTTATCTTCAAGCCAAAGCTGAGGAAAGCTTTTGTGTTACTTTTCTGCTTTCAAGATAAATTATAGGCAGAAGAAAAGTTCTTATTAGGCACAATTTGAATGAGTAAAGTGTCCCCCCCACCCCCCAAAGACAAGTTTAAGATTTCTTTTAGCGTTGAAGAAACCTACTTAGAATATGAGGTTAATTTTGCTTTGACATGACTTCCTTTTTTATTTCCTTTAACAGAACCGTTTTGTTTTATTTGTTTGATCACTGATTCATTATGTAATGCCAGCATCATACAGAACTCAAAGATTTGGAAAAGTAGGACCATGTCATTTTCAACTTACTCCCCATTTCTACATATGGCGAAAATAATTGTGAGCTGTTTGAGTGCTAGAACATTCTTCCAAGTACATTATTTTGAAGTTACAGGTCAAGTTATCATGTGCACAGTGACCCTGTCAGAATAAAACTCTCGCACCTTATGCCATCTGGTGGTTGATGAGAATATATTTAGATCAAATGATGCTTCTTGTAAATTTTAGAATTGATTAGTCCAAAAAAAAAAAAAAAACTTCCAATAAAGTTTTAAAAGATACATTTTATTGTGGCATAAATATTTGAGCTTGCAAGTGTGTGGAAGTATAGTAAAAATCTAAAGAATGGTGAAACTAGATTTCTTTTCATATAACAAGTCTGTGTTCATCGAAATACACAAGGTATGATGAAGTGGCCAATTTATAGATACTTAAATAACAAATAGGTGGGGAATCTATGCAAGTGAGTCATTTGTCTGTTTGTACATTCAGTATTGATGCCATTGTGCATCTCTGCTTTAATATGTATTTGAAAATTCTTTCCTTACACTGATATTTCCTGTTTAAGAAAAACAGAAAAATGCAAATTGGGAATATTTTATTTGCATAGTGTAAAGGAAAAAGATTTTCTTTCTCTCTTGCCACTGTCCTGTCCTCCCCCTATTGTCCCTACCCAACCTTCATCAATCAGTTCCTGATTCTTAAGCAACATGAAATTTTGGGGGGGTAGGGGGACCTAAGATCTCTTCCCCATTTGTGCCTTCTACCTGAGGTCTTTGCTGGTGACCTAGAGTTAGGATTTGGTCTGAATTAAAGGACAGGGTGTAGAGTGCATAAGTTCAGGGCACTGGAGCCAGACTGCCCGGATCTGAGTCCTGGCCCTGCCAATTACCAGCTCTGTGACCTTGAGAGAGTTATCTGACTTCTTTGGGCCTCAGCTGCATCTGTTAGACAGCAGTTAATAAGTGTACCTCTCCTACAAAGAAGCTGTGAGGAATATATAAATTAATACATCTAAATGCTTCAAATGGTGTCTGGCACATGGTAAGTATTCATAAGATGTGCTGTTATTCATGCCTTTTCTGCCGTGGCCCTAGTTCAATTCACAGATGGAAAACCTTTCTTTGGAAGCAGCATGGGGAAAAGCATGGGCTTTGGAGTCAGACAGATCTGGAAGAAATTCCTACCCTTTCTGAACTTGTTTCCTCATCTGTTACATGAAGAAAACATGACCTACCTGGCCAAGTTGTTGCACTGAATCTCTTGAATGTGATCATACAATAAAACCATACAATATTGGTACAGGAACATTAGCTCTTGGGGATAGGGGAAAATGAAAGCTCATGCTTCCAACATTTTAGAGAACAAAAATAATCTGTCAGAAATATGTAAAAATTGTAAAATTTTCTCAGGTTAGAAAACAACACCTACCATGACCTCATTTATGGTAGGACCCATGATGCCTGTGGCTCCTTTTCTTTCTCTCTGCCTCTACATGTCCCCGTCCTAACAAAGTATTTCACAAGCATGACATGAAGATCCAACTCAAACATCTCTTTGTGAAACAGTACCTGACATGCCCATCCCCAGGTCCCCCATTCTCTCTTCCTATACTGCGCTCTCTTGTCTCTTTCAGCACCCGTGGTGTGGAAATCCCTCTGTTCACAGTGAGTGACTAGTACAGGGCCATCAATATAGTTTTGCATTTTCTGTATTTAGCATGGTACCTGGCAAGTAGTACACTCAACTAATGTTTGTTGAAAGATGCATTCTTATCCTGCTTCTCCCCTTAGGATTAAATGTGAAAGCAGTTAATTTTAGAAAAAGTAAAATTTAGCTGTAGACTTCTAAGAAGGTCCATTCTACTGTAGATATTATGGTTCTATTTTAGGAGTTCTAGTGTATAGTCATACACAAAATGAAAACTAGAAATATAAATGACTATCATGAATATTTTAGGCAAGTTATTGAACTTTACACGTTTTAGTTACTTTAACAGACACAGATTGTCAGATTAATCAGCTCATAAATACTGATTAACCAATCATTTGATTTGGTGTTCATTTCTATAACTTTTTTTCTTTCCTGGTGTCTTGACTGTCTCTTGGATCTTCCTGTAAATGCTATTTTTCTGTCAAGATGTAGGAAAGAATGTAATCCAGAATCTAATCAACAGATTGTATTTATTTTCTCTGTGAAAGAAATAAAATCAGAAAGTAATGAAAGCTGTTCTTTTGAGTGTTCTCACTTATGCACATATAAAATTGTGTGTTGTACATGATAGTTAATGATTGCTTATGTAAAAACAGAAAAATTTACATCAGTCATCTAAGTTTTGGCAGTCATCAAGTTTTCTAAAGAAAAGTTACTAATTCTGGCAAGGTTTTACATTCAGTGTAGCTTTAGAAACGAATATTGCTTCTGCCCATATGCAGGAGGTGTAGAGGGAACAGGAAGTAGCAATGTGCGAAAGTACCATCTGTGTACCAGGCTCTCTTCATTTCTGAGGTGCTGCTGGCCACCCTATGGAGTTGTCAGGCCTTTGAGCGTAACCCACAGTGATATAGCCTTAGCTTCCTTTAGAGTCGCAACCAACCAACCTCTACTCAAAGTCACACTGCTTGGCTTGCCCTAGTGACAGCTTCAAGCGAGACTCCTGACCCTCCTTTTCTACTAAGTCTCCACTCCTGAGACTTCCCTCTGGGAAATTCTGTAAAAGTGGAAGTAAATGTTATCTACGGTTTACCAAGGGAAGAAACTGAGACACAGAGATCAACAAACTTGCCTGAGATTATTGATAAATGCAAATTTTGTTTAAAAATTAAAACAAGTATTTCCTACTTGCCTACTAATATGTACTTACACTTAAAATTTTCAGGCAAGTGTAAAATTATTGCCTACGCAACTGCATGCATGCACAAATAAAAGTCTGCCATTTGTGGAAATTTTTTAAAAAATTGTTGTCAACATCACAGTCTATTATCTAACAATATTACTTCCCTTTTCATCCATGTAAAAAAATATATATGCTATATGAAATACTAACATAAAACTTTCTTATGTTTATGAAATATACTCTGGTTGCAGTTGTCTTGTCTTTATAAATTAAAAAGCTAATATATATTATTTCTAAGTTGCTTTAGTATCTGGTTTGTATGTGTTTTAACTTCCAAAAACATGTCATCTTTCTTTTAGTATGCTTAAGTTTGATTCCCTTTTCTCCATTGCATGGAAAACATTCATGCTGAGTACTTTCATTTAATGTATGTTTGTGTTATCTTTTAAGGGGTATTGAATTTAAACATTGTTTTTATAAGTTTACATAATTATATTTAATGCATTTTTTAGGAATTTTTTTATTCCCGAAAGCTTAAATCTTGAGTGCCATCTTGTGGCCAAAAGGGGAATTAACATTATGTTTTAAAATATAGGTATGGTGAGGAATATAGACATATAAACAAAGGGGGGAAAATTCCCTTTAAGAAATAATTTCTACCAGGCAGTTACTTTGGCTCTGCTTGAGTGTTTTTAGATACAGGGAGCTCAGTCACAAACATTCAAACAGCTCTACAGTTTTTTCTAGATTACAGCTGACACCTTATGGTATCAACCATTCCAAATTCTCATTTGTGTGCAAAACTGCCCAGAAAATGAGAAATTATTTCCATTTTATAAAGAGATATCATAAAAAATTAAAAAATAAAATTCCACAAGCTTATGTACTTGATACAAGAGCTGAAATTTAACCCTGCTGGCCCAATGCCATACTCCTTGCTTTTTCCATTAGATGGAGCTGCCCCCCAAGTGTGCCAGGCACCATGTCAGATACTGAGGACCTGGGATGGCTTTGGGGATGGACAGAACGCTTGATTAAAAGGATGCTCTTATACAAGAAAAGAAAGTATGCCATTTATTCTTTGAACCAACACGTATAAGACTATTTCTGGTTTGTGTGATTGCACTTTCAGACTTAGAAAATAGCTATCCTCTTTTCCTCCCACTAAATTTTCTCTTTTTCAGAATAATTAAATCCAATTCTTTCAACTTTTCAAAAAAAATGAAATCTATATTCTTTTGGGTTTTTTTTTGATCCTCTCTTATGGATATAATTCATTTCATCAAATTTTCTCTCAGAATGTAGCCTGAACTACCATGATTTCTGGTTATAGCACAGAATTTGGTGGAACCTCTTATATTATAAACATCATAGCTTAAAGTTGCTTCCCTTCTTCCCTACTCCTGAAAGAGAGTTTTGGTATGAATCAAAAATGCTTATGAAACTTTTTTCCCCTAAGAAATCGCTTCTTGGTTCTCTCCCACATTCTGAGGGGATCCCCCCTTTCTTCTTTCTTTCCCTCCTTCTTTTCTTCCCTCCATTTCTCCTTCCTTCTTTTCTTTTTTCCTTCTTTCCTCTCTCCCTAACTTTCTTTCCGACTCCCTCAGCCCCCCTCCCCCATGGCCAGAGGAATTTGATGTCTTCACTGGCTCCTTTCATTGGCATCGTCCCTGAGGTGAGAGGCAGGAGGGACCTATGCCCCAGAGACTTCCTAGATTGTGTTCTACCAGAGAGGCAGAATGAGAATGTCAAGAAGTACATCTTAACAAAAGTTGGGTTATTAATGGAAGAATACAATCCATTTTATGACTCTTGCTCTGCACATAAAGCTTCTTTTCAAGAACATGTTGCAATTTACAGTGCTGCCAAAGTTAGGGAAAAACTTACAAATGACCCACCATTAAGGCTTTTTTATTTTACTTTATAGGCATTTATTTGCATTTCTTTAGTGACACTAAATAATTTTGTGTATAAAACTTGTATTTTCCGTTATATAAAGGCAAACAAGTGAATAAAAAAGGAGATAACAAGATTTATATCATTCTGAGGACAAAGGCGGTTGGTAGAGGAGAAAAGGTATAAATCATGCTATGCTGTTTCCTAAAGTCATATTTGCCCTGAGGAAAACAAAATAAAACAAAACTCTAAGGATTTTTTTTATGCTAAAGGCTCAAAAAATCTGGGAATTATTTGTGTTCCTGCTAGCTAGAGACCTCATAATTTAAGGGACATGGGATGAATTTCAGAAGGGTCATGTCTTGGTCATGGGGTCAACCAAATTAGCCCTCAAATAAAGGCTGTACTTGAACCACAAAAAGTTTAAAAGTAAGCTACGAAGGTTTTAAACTGATTCAGAGCTGGGTGGTGCATGCCTATAATCCCAGTGACCATGGGGGCTGAGGCAGGAGGAAAGTTCAAAGCTAGTCTCAGCAGTTTAGCAAGGCACTGAGCAACTTAGCAGACCCTGTCTCAAAATAAAAAATAAAATGGGGGCCTGGGATTGTAGCTCAGTGGTAGAGCGCTTGCCTCGCATGCATGAGGCCCTGGGTTCGATTCTCAGCACCACATACAAAGCAATAAAATAAAGACATTGTGTCCATCTACAACTAAAAAAATATTTTAAAAAATTAAAAAACAATAAAATAAAATAAAATGGGCTGGGGATATGGCTCAGTGGTTTAGTACCCCTGGGTTCCAAAAAAAACAGGTTCAGAAGATACCAAATTGCATTCTAAAACAGAGCACAAACATATTTATAGGAATATAACAAAATTCAGCACTGACCAAATTTATTAAAAAATAGATAAAAAATCAGCATAAAAAATCACATCATGCAAACAAGCAGGAAAATGGGACTCATGAACAGAAAGAATCAATTCACATAGACTCATAAATGAAAAAGATGATGGAATTAGTAGATATGGGCCCTCAGGCAGATCTTATGCATCTTACAATATATACTCAAGTAGCTAAAAAAGAACATGAAGATGATAAAAAAAAGAAATGTCTGTGAAAAGAAGGTATGTGAAAGACCAGGGAACAACTAGAAGTAAATTTTTTAAAAATGTCTAAATGCTTCAAGTGAAAACAAAAGGTTTGTTGAATTTCTTTGTGTGTATGTGCGCGCACAAGCACATGCTATACTGGGCATAGGGATTTAACCCAAGGGCACTCTACCATTGAAATACATCCCCAGCCCTAACCCTAATTTTTAAATTTTTTTTCAATTTTGAGAAAAAGCCTCATTAAGTTGTCCAGGCTAGCCTCAAACTTGCGATCCTCCTGTCTTAGCCTTCCAAATACCTGAAATTACAGGCATGCACCAATGTGTCTAGCTAATGTTTTTTACTTAATAAGGAAGACAAAAAGGTCATATATTGAGGCTAAGATCCATAGTAAAACCAAATATTCTGTCCTTGAAATTGTAAAGAAGGAAAAAGAAATCTGTCCCAGGTTTGCTTTTGTACCTCAAACTGCAGATGTTATGACCGTAGTTCAGATAGACAAGACATTAAATTTAAGCATGCATGTATAGGGAAAACATAGTATATAAGGGCTTTGACACCACATGTGGTTCCAGGCACCCACTGACCCAATGGGGGTCCTAGAATATATCCACATAGGTAAGGGGGGGGATAACCAAATTTTGAGTCACCAAGTTTATGTTAATTTATTATGGTGGCCCTAGGAAACTAATATTCCTTGCTGTACCACATGATGTTTTCATTACTTTTACAATATTAATCTTATATCATGTTTGTTTATTTTCCTAACTACTGTGCTTTTGGAAACCACATATTGAAATAATTTCATATTATTATTCGTCAGCACTCAGAATGGTTCCATGCTCAAAGTCTGTTGTTCTGCTTTCCTAATTTGTTAGGTTTATTTTCCTCAGATGTAATGTACACTTCCCAAAATTCATCTGGGGATTCAGATTCTTTCTTCTTTTTCTCTTTGTAGGTATGCTGCTACCAAGTCTCATCTTGCTAGGGAAAATAGAATGCTTCACCAAGTAAGAGATTCAGTTGAAAAGCCTCTCTGGCCAACTCCAGGTAAATTGAATAGCCTATTTGTTTTTTTGGTTTTACAATTAAAATATTACAATAATAAATTAAATTTTTTTCAGCTCAAATATGTTTGGATATAGGGGGCCTAATTCTTGTGTTCTCCTTTAAGGTTGCTTCAGCTCTTTCTAACTAACAAGATTAATTAAGCAAAACAATTACATGGGAATTGAAGCTTTTAAAAATTGGATTGCTTATGTGTTCAAGCTTACTACCTTTTATACTAGGCTATTACAAAATTTTAAACTATAAGGCAAATTTCAAATTGTAAAAAAACAGCCAGAACAAAGTAGGCATAAACTGACCCCTAAAACTCACTGTAGATTTGGACCCATGGGCAATATGGCTGAAAAAAAAGGAACCGTATTAGTTGAGTTGCCTGAATTGTGGGGATGGGTTGAAGACAAGTCCTGAGCAGGAAGAGAGATTGCTGGTAACATACAGTGGAAGTTAGTGGGTATGGAGGGGAAGGTATGACCTTTGGGATCAGAGAACTTGGGTTTAGGTCCCAACTCTGTGTAATTATGTTAGGTTCACCTAACTTCTGAGCTTCAGTTTCTTCCTCCTCACTTGTTACTGGTTGAAGAGAAGATTTTCTGTAAATATTGGTTTCTATATCCTGTCCCATCTCACAGGACTCTTGTGACTAAAGGACTCAATGTGTGTCAAAATTCTTTGTAAACTGGGAAGTACCACAAAGTATTAGTGACTGTTTTTCTTGTCACCTATTTGTTAAGCAAAATAGTGCATAAATGCTGGGCTCAGCGATTCTCATGGTCCTGCTCCACAACTCTCAGCAGCTACTCTTCGCACTCTGGTGTACCACTCAGAGGCCCTCCTCTGAATCATCACCCTGATTCCTCCTCGCAGCTAGTCCTTCATCTAGACCTCAGGTACCTACAAGGACTGGTGAGATGCTGTATCTCTAACCTTACTCTCGCTCCCTCCTTGACTTTTATAGCCCTCTCTGATCTGCCCCAACATCCCCACCATTGGCATCCGAGGAAGAGATCACTGGGTTAAGTTAATGATTGCAAAATTATCTGTCCATGCTTCATTACACTGGTTCCTATAGCTCAGATTTGTTTATATTTTCACCAGGTCTAAAATCTTTTATTTCTCATTTCCTTCAGGAAAAAAATATTCTCTTTGATATGAAAAGTCCTCAATGCCTAATATGTGCCTGTCTTTTCAGGTGCATCTCTTACCATTCTTCTCCTCATACCCTAAATGCCACACTGAGCCAGTGGGTCATCATTCTTTCTTCCCTGCATCATTTAAAAATTTTTTGAAAGGTACATTGTTTCCCTATAGTCCTACTCCAAACACTGTTCCTCCTCTTTACTTTCTAATACCTAGGCATCCTTAGAGGTTCCATTTAGGTTCAGGTTGACCATCACTGATGTGAAAATCTGAAATCTGAATGCTTCAAAATTCAAAATTAGTTGAGTGCCAAATATGATGCCACAAGTGGAAAATTTCATGCAGTAAAATTTGTTTTATACATAAAATTATTTAAAATATTCTAAGAAATTAACTTTAGGCTTTGTATGTAAGTTTTATAAGAAACACATATTTTGTATTTAGACTTGAATCACATCCCCAAAATATCTCATTATGTATATATAAATATTCCAAAACAAAACCCTGAAATTTGAAACACTTTTGGTCTAGACATTTCAGACAAGGCATATCCAACCTGTATTACCATCTCTATGAAACTTTCTCTGCGGGTTATCATAGCATTTCTATCAAGGACATATCATGCTATATTAACTTTCAATTGCTGTGCAAATTAACACACCTAACAGCTTAAAACAAAACACACTATTTCACAGTTTTTGTGTGCCTGGAATTCAGGCAGAGCTTAGCTTGATTCTTAGCTTAGGATCTCATAAGGCGGCAAAATGTCAACAGGGCTGCATTCTCCTCTGGTGGCTTAAATGGGGAAGAATCTGCCTTTAAATCCAGTACAGTTACAACAGAATTCCTTTTCTTCTTTCTTAAGACTGAGAGTCCTGGTTTCTTGCTAAGTGTGTGCTGGAGGCTTCCCTTAGCTCCAAAAGGCCTTCCAAAGTTCTTTGCCATGTGGGCTTTCCCAACATGGCCTCCTATTTTGTCAAGTCAGCAAGGAGTCTTTAAGGAAAGTCAGATAGTGAGACAGCATCTTATGTAACACAACACAATCATGAGAGTGAGATCTAATCACCTTTGCCAGAGTTTATTGTTTAGAAGCAAGTCATAGGTCCCACCACACCAAAAGGGAGGAGATTTCACAGAGGTTGTACCCCAGGATGGAGGATCCTGAGGGGCCACCTTTGAGTCTGTCTACCACACGAACTGTTGTCATTGTCTCTTTACTGCTGGTCCTCTTTGATGAGCAGTGGGGCTCCTTGAGGAAAAGTTCTTCTTACCTCCCAATCTGTATGGTACAGTACTTGCCATATAGGAGCTGTTCAGTGATCAAAGCAAATGAACAGATCATGAGAGAAAGAAGTAGAGCTGTCATACTTTAGTAGTCCTGTGAATTTGGAAAAAGCAGAATGAACCCATGATGTGTGGGCAAAAGAAAGGTAAGCTGGAAGGAAGAACAATTTAAGGAATGTCCAGAAACTGATTAGATCTTCAGTGCTGAGCCTTGTCCTCTTTGCAAATGGCAGACCATTCTTTGTGTCTACTCTGGAAAAGACTATTCCTAACAGGTTTGGTTAAACCAGATTATCATTTGGAAATATTCATTCCCGCTCCACCTCCCTTTGCCTCAGAGCTTGCTTTGATTGATGGAATATTAGTAAGTATACTGTGCCCAGTGTTTGGAAACGGTGTGCAGGACTTGGCTTGCTTTTTCATTTCTGCTGTCATCACAATAGCATATATGGATTGACTCTCTGATCAGAGAAAGATGTGAGGTGTGGAGCCGAGCTTTCCCCACCAAGCTTGCCAGACATTCCCCAGCCAAATAAGCCAACCCCGGCTGACCTACAAATGTGTGACCTAAAGGAGTACTTAATTGCTGTACGTCACTAAAATTCTGTGGTTGTTTATTAGATAGCAATAGTGAGCTTATATAGAATATCAAAGGGAAATATGACAGGAAAGGAATGAATTTTGTGTTCTTTTAGCATGTCACAGGGAAATTTAGCATGTCACAGACTGCCATTGAGAAAACTCTCCTGAGATTCAGGAAATGGGACATTATGCTTGGGAAGTTGTGCATATGAGGCATGGTGGCTTCCTCAGACACAACTATTTCACTTATCTTTTCACAAAGTCCCACTTCATGGACATGGTGGCTCCACATGTGTCTCCAGGAATTCCTCATTTTGCTCTAACTTGGGTAGCTGTGTGCATGTAGCTCCTTGTACTCCCTGAATGTCTCCTCTCCCCACTCAGGCCCATGAGTCAAGATAAAGTGGCTGCTTACAGTTCTCAGATTTTCCAGCTGTAGCCTTCCAGACCACCCCTTCCCTGGTCCGCTCATACCTGGATAATGCCGAGTTCTTGTACTAAACCCTGACTCTCATGGTGGCTCTGTTTTCCTAACTGAACTCAGACTGATAACAGGAGTTAATGAAAATAAACCACTTGGCAATAACCAGAGCCTACCAGTGAGCACAAATTTTAATATCTGTACCAACTAAATTGTTTCAAGATTAATAATAATACGATGCAGCCTTTTCAAACTCTGTTCTGAGGAAAGCATACAAAATACAAGGTAATTGGAATGAGTATCTTCATGGCCTACTTTCTGAACATAATAATAAATTTCCACCTATACTATTGTGCTTCTGAAGCATGTTTTCTTTTATACATCAACCAGGACTCAGTAAATAAAGGCCCAATAAATCAACTAGCAAAGAATAAAAAAGAAAGAATGATTTGTAACAAAGTCTGCTTCAAAATGTGAAATTTAAAAAGTTTAGGAAGGTTGTTCAGATGACCTTCAGCAGTGTGTGACAAATCCAAGAACACTTCGTGTTGCTTTTCCTGCTATGTGCATTAAATTTCTACTGTTTATCTTTCTCGCCATAGATAAAGTTTCTTCTGCTTCACAAGCTGGAGATGATGATGAAATAGATGGAGAGTCCTGGGAAAATGAAGTAGACAACTTGATTGCCTGGACCAACACTCTCAATGTAGATAATTTAGAAGATGAGACCTAACACTCCAGGATTTAAAAAAACAAACAACGTCAACCTTAACTCAGTTGTGTGGAGCAACTTTGGGAGACTGTCAGAACTTGCCTTCTTGTTTGTTTATTTTTTCAAGGTGATCAAGTAAAATTAGAAAAATGCAATATAAATCAATGGATGTGTTGTGTCAAATTTTGAGCTCTGCTTTGTTTGGAACTAAGCCCAGTTAATGGTATTGATACCGGTGTTGAGAATCATGTCTGAGTCCCATTCCCCCGGGTGTTGAAGATTGAACACTCAAAAAATGCCAAGGCAAGAGCAGAAAGTTTTATTTGAAGGATACAACAGAGGGAGCAAGAGAGAAAGAGTGTGAAAGAGAGAGACAGAAACTCTTCTGCAGAGGAGGGGGTCCAAGTTGGTGCCTGAGGGAGTGGGGGTGTCCTGCCCCTTTTATCCTTTCTTCTCATGCCCTCTCCTCTCCTTAGCTTGCCTACATGGCCAAAAGGTGAGAAAGGAGCTTTCCAGGGGTGCTTCTCTGTATCTGCTTGGAAAGGCCAGGAAGGGAGCCACTCAAGAGATACTTCATTAACAACTCCTTGTTGGGAGGAACAATTCCCTGGAGACAGGTTGGAGGAGGGGGAAGGGCTCTAGAGGTATTAGCATTTTTTAAAAATATATTTTAGTTATACATACACAGTGTATAACTATATATACACAGTGTCTTTATTTTATTTATTTTTATGTGGTGCTGAGGATTGAACCCAGGGCCTCACACGTGCAAGGCAAGTGCTCTGCCATTAAGCCACAACCTCAGCACAAGAGGTATTAGCATTTTATTTCCTCTTGAATCAGCCCCCATTTTCCTGACCTAATCATTTATTACATACACTGATTGTCCTTTTGCCCCCAGCCTCAATCCCTCTTCTGAGAAGGGAGCCCTTAATGCTGTCAGGAGAAATGGACAATGACTGTTCTGGCTGCTTTGGGCTGAGAGGCGGGTGACATGGGGCAAGCAGTTTGGGTTTCCCTTTTAGGAATGTTTTGGGTCAATCAAGGGGTCCATGGTAAAAGTCTGGTTCAGAAAGAACAGGCTATAAAGTGATCTGGGAGATGGATGCTTCTATGAGAGAAACAAGAAAACATGAGTACTAGAATGAGATTAATACAAAATAAATGTCATAGCATCTGGAACATGTCAATGAATATCATGATGATGATAGAAACCAGCAAATTTTCACCAGGAGATTCAAGAGCTAAGAAGTTGTTCCTATGAGAAGGCCACTGAGGGCACAGTCTCTATTTGGAAATATAAATCTTTAAGGATATTAGTTATATTGCCAGAGTTATCAGGAACATACACATAATACTTAGTTTTTATAATGTCACAGGTGCCCCCATAAGATGTAGTTAAGATATCTAATGATATCTGGTTTTTGTACAATCCCTTTTTATTGGTATAACCTCTGTGTTTAGTAGAGATCCTTTTTTTTCCCTGTCACTTAGGGCTAGATAATCATACTAGCAAACAGAGCAAGTCTACCTATGTAGGAGGTCAAGAAGATTTGTAGGTTTTAAATTGACTACAAAAATCTTTTAACACTGATAGTCTCTTTTGATAGTTATTAGATACACCTGTTTAAGAATCTTTCTTTCATAGCCTCCAGTCTTTCTTACTCTCGGGGAGACTGACACAGTGTACGTCCTAAGTAACACTATAAGAAGTATTGCCTTTTCTTTTAAATACCCAGGTATGGCTGTGTTTTGGTTATAACTCTCTCATCAGGTGTTTAAGACCAAGCTGGCCAAATTGACCTTGTTCCTATTTATTGTTAAGAGCTGAATTTTCTCAGGGGAGTTATGGTTTGAATGTGAAGTGCTCTCCCAAAGTTCATGCATGAGACAACACAAAGAGGTTTGGAGGAGAAATGATTGGGTCATGAGAGCCTTAAACCAATAAGCAAATTGATCCCCTGATAAGAATTAACTGAGTGGTAACTGAAGGCAGGCGGGGTGTGGATAGAGGAGGTAGGGCATTAGGAGGGATGGCTTTGGGGTATCTGGCAAATGGAGATCTCTCTCTCTCTCTCTCTCCCTCTGATTTGTGATCATATTGTGAGCTGCTTCCATCTGCCACACTCTTCCACCATGACGTCCTGCCTCACCTGGAACTCCAAGGAATGGAGCCATCTGTCTATGAACAGAGGCCTTTGAAACTGTGAGCCCTCAAATAATCTTTTCCTAAGACATCCACAGACTGAAAGTGAAAGGGTGGGGAAAAATGTATCACTCACATGAACTGCGAAAACAAGCAGGAGTTTCCATCCTCATATCAGATAAAGTGGACTTCAAGACAAAGTTAGTGAAAAGGGATAAAGAAGGGCATTTCATACTTCTTAAGGGAATCATACATTAACAAGCCATAACAATCATAAATATCTATGCCCCAAACAATGAGGCATCTACATATATCAAACAAATCCTTTTCAACTATAAGAATCAAATAGACCACAACACAATAATACTTGGTGACTTTAACACAGCTCTCTCACCACTGGATGGATCTTCCAAACAAAAACTAAACAAAGAAACCATAGAACTCAATAAAACAATCAATAATTTAGACTTAACAGACATATATAGAGTATTCCAACCATCAACGAGCAAATACACTTTTTTCACAGCAGCACATGGATCCTTCTACAAAGTAGATCATATGTTATGTCACAAAGCAAGTCTTAACAAATACAAAAAAAAAGAAATAGAAATACTACCCTGCATCCTATCTGACCAAAATGGAATAAAGTTAAAAATTAATGACAGATTAAAAAACAAACTAGGGCTGGAGTTGTGGTTCAGTGGTGAAGCACTTGCCTAGCATGCATGAGGAACTGGGTTCAATTCTCAGCACCACATACAAATAAATTAAAAAAAAAGATCCATTGACAACTAAAAAGAAAATTAAAAAAAAAATAGAAACTACTCCAACACCTGAAAACTAAATAATATGCTATTGAATGACACATGGATAACAGAAGACATCAGGGAAGAGATAAAAAAAATTCTTAAGAGGTAAATGAAAACTCCAATACAACATCAAAATCTCTGGGACACCATGAAGGCAGTGCTTAGACGAATGTTCATTGCATTAAGCTCATTTATTAAAAGAAGAAAAAGTCAACAAATAAATGACTTGACTCTACATCTCCAAGCCCTAGAAAAAGAAGAACAAACCAACACCAAAAGAAGTAGAAGACAGGAAATAATTAAAATCAGGGGTGAAATCAACAAAATTATAACAAAAGAAATAATTCAAAAAAATTGACAAAACAAAAAGCTGGTTCTTTGAAAAAATAAACAAAATTGACAAACCCTTAGTCACCCTAATAAAAAGGAGAGAGAAAACCCAAATTACTAAAATTCATGATGAAAAAGGAAATATCATGACAGACACTACTAAAATGCAGAGGACAATTAGAAACTATTTTGAAAACCTATACTCCAAGTAAAATAGAAAACCCTAAAGACACCAACAAATTTCTAAAGGTATATGACCTACCCAAACTGAACCAGGAGGACATACACAACTTAAACAGATCAATTTCAAGCAAGGAAATAGAAAATGCCATCAAGAGCCTGTCAACCAAGAAAAGCCCAGGACCAGATGGATTCTCAGCTAAGTTCTACAAGACCTACAAAGAAGAATTAATACCAATACTCCTCTATTGTTTGAGGTCATGACTCGTGGGTCTCCTCGATGAGTTGGGGTCCTGAGAGATGAAAAGGGGTCTTTGGGGAAGACAAAGAGGGGTCTCATGGGACGAAGTTAGGGGTGACGGTCCGCAGAGTCACTCCACCCAGACTCCGGAGGTAGGTAAGACTGCTCTGCTGGAACGAGACGCAGAACCTGTTTAATCTAGGAAGTACAGAGGCTTATATAGGGTCCTCGGACAAATCACGGCCCCAAGGTTACAACCAATGAGGAGAATGGGAAAAGAGGAAAGGGAGGGGTTGAAGGTATAGGGAGTGCTCCTACATATCCCCCTTTTTATTCTTATTTGAAATGTCAGTGGGGCCTGTATGGCCCATAAGCAAGCATGTTGGAGGGATCTGTGATAATCTCTTCATAGGAGAGAATCATTCCACTGGATTTTCCAGACTCCTACATGCTGCATATGATTGGGGGGGCGTGCTAATGAAGCTGTAATCTGTCTTAGGTTGTGTCCTTCTGCTCATCTTACCCGTCATTGATTATCAGCTCATGCGCAAGAGAAGGGGCAAACAAGACTGCGACTGGCTTAGGTTGTACCCCTCTGGGCATCTTACCCGTCATTGGCAGGCCAGCCTGTACGCACGTGCCCCAAAATGAGCTCTCTCCCAATAGAAGGGGTGACAGGGTTGGGAGGAGTTGGAAGGGAAGGGGTTAGGATCGGCCGAAGCTGTGAAGCCTTGTGTTTCCAGCAATGATGAGGTGGGCAAGCTTCTAACATGTTCTCAAGGGCTGCAATCCATATGGCAGGAATTTTCTTGTGTTTCTGTGATTCTTTAATGATATGAACTGAGAACTTGTTCAGTTTAACAAAGAACCAGAAAAAGGCTTAGAACACTGAGCCCAATGATAACCCAATTGGATAAATTTTGAAGATTTGTTGCACACCTTTTGAAGAATAGAAGGGTCAAAAAACAATATTAGCTTTAATTTAGGAACTCATGGAAGGGGCTTCTTACTTCAGGTGGGGCAGACTGTCTTCTCAAGAGAGGCTTGGACGAATATTCCTGGCTGGGATCCAAAGGGGCTTAGACTCTGTGGGGGGGAGACAAGCATAGCCTCGCCCTTGTATGAGCAGAGGGCTGGGCCTTTCCATTGAAGGGTTAAGGGATCTTTCCATCACACTGAGGGAAGAGGGGTAGGGAAGGTAAATGGACCCCAGTGTCAGATTGCTGCATTGAGGCCTTGTTTGTCAAAAGTGAGGTAATTTAGGGTAAATAAAGCATTCAACAATCTCAAAGAAGGGTCCTTCTCTGTAGAATCAAGTTTTCGAAGCATCTCCTTTAGAGTGCGATTGGTTCTCTCAATGACTGCTTGTCCCTGAGGGTTATAGGGAATCCCTTTGGTATGGGAAATTCCCCAGGAAGTTAAAAATTCCTTCAATCTGAGGGAGACATAGGCCAGGCCATTGTCTGTTTTGATTGACCATGGGACACCCATGAATAGCATTGCTTGCTTTAGAGCCTTAATTACATGGGTTGCTTTTTCCCCTGTAAGGGAAGTAGCATACACAAGAGAGGAATATGTGTCACATGTACAAATTGGACATCATGACTTTAGGCTGACTTAGAAGTTTATCAATAGACGCATTCCCTTCTGATAGGAAGCCAGGCAACACAGAATGGGAACGAATGTGCATAATATACCATGGTTGTTGTCTAACTTCTAGTATAGCCTTAAGGGTAGCCATGGGCTGGTCAACAGGACAGTCTCCAGATCTAAATGAAGAATAAGCAATGGAAGAGCAGACCTTAACAGCATATATGCTGTGAGAGATTATGTTAAGGGAAATGGTCTGATATCTTTCCAGCACCAAGATAAGTGCAGTCAATTCAGCCACTTGGACAGAATCAGAATGCCTTTGGACAAACTAACCATTTGTTATATTAGATCCCATTATAACATAGCCAAGATGGTAAGTGTTGGCATCTGTGAACACACAAGGGGCCATAGGAATGGGTTTGCTTGAGGGAAAGGCATGAGTGGTCATTGTCAATGGAAGATCTTGTAGGGTCTGCAGTAGCTTAGAAGGAGGGAGATGGGAAGATAGCGATCCAGGAAATCCCTCCATCATTATCTGGAAGTCTACAGAAGTTTGTAAGAGGAAGGCAATTTGTTCCTGGCGAAAGGGTACAACTATGGTGTCAGGTTCCTTATTAAAGATGGATCTAGCTTGTTCTCTGAGTCTCACCACTAAGGCTATAATTGGTGAGCTGAGACTGGTGATTTTGTGGCAGGAGCTCCAGGGAAGGTGGGACCATAATAAAGGTCCATCACATTGCCAAAGGACACCTAGGGGTAACTTTAGTGTGGAAAGCACTATGGCTGATAGAGGAACAGCAGGGTCAAATCTTTGAAGAAAGGCAGATGTGAACAATTGATTAATTTCTGTCAGCGTGCCTCTAGCTCCCAGAGTAATCTTAAGCCTTGTAGAAGGATGTTTGCTGCCTTTAAGCATATCATAGAGGGGCTCAAGTACCTTTGGAGGTAACGGCAAAAATGACCTAATCCAGTGATTAATTGTTGTAACTCTGTCAGGGAGATGTCATTGGGGACATCAAGAGAGGGTTTAATGAGTCATATCACCCAAGAAAAATGAAATCCTAAAGAGAAGGGAGGGTGAGTTTGAATCTTCTCCTTGGCCACATGAAGATTAAGATCCTCTAAAATTTTTTAGGAGTGAATTCAGAAGCGCTTGAAGAGATGCTTGGTCTTTGCAAGCCACTAAGATGTCATCCATGTAATGAGTGATGTAGCCGTTGCTCCTTAAAGGGGCAATGGCTTTAGCCACAAACATTTGGCAAATGGTAGGGCTGTTTTTCATTCCTTGTGGCAAGACTTTCCATTGATATCTCTCACAAGGGTTGTCATGATTAAGTTCCCAGACAGAAAAGGCAAAGTAAAGTCTGTCTGCCTCATGAAGAGGGATGGAAAAAAAGCAATCCCTGATGTCAATGATAGCAATATAGTGATCTATCGGGATGGCTGAAGGGAAAGGAAGGCCACCTTGACATGTGCCCATTTTTTTCATTTTCTTGTTGATATGTCTAAGTTCCTGTAATAATCTCCATTTGCCTGATTTTTTTTGAATAACAAAAATGGGAGAATTATGAGGGCTAGTTGAAGGCTCAATATGACCTAAGGCTAATTGCTCATGGACAAGGCTCTTTAATGCTGAAAGCTTAGGCTCAAGAATAGGCCACTGCTCCACCCAGCAGGGTGAGGTGTCCACCCCGCTAAGGCAGATGAGATCCAACAGTGGGGCAGTGGCCGTTAGAATTGGAGGTTCCTCCCAGAGAGGCTTACTTTGTTATGCATTTGTAACTTGTCGTGAGGAGCCTTGTCATCTGTGGTAAGGACTAAATCCATTTTTGAAAGTAAATCTCGTCCCCAAAGCATGTTGGGAATGTCAGCTATGAGAGGGTGTATACATCCAGAGTTGCCATCAGGGTCCTTCCATGTCACCTGGGAAGTTACTCTATGAGAGGGTGTGAACCTGCCAACACCAAGGATGTTAGGCCCGCTGGTGAATTTCCAGGAAGGGAACAAGGAGGCAGTTCCAGTGTCAATAATAGTAACATCAGCTCCAGTGTCAATGAGAACTTTAATGGGTTTCCCATCAAGATAAATGGTCATGCTAGGTTTTGTGGGGAGCAAAGGTATTGTCCAATTGACCCTAGGGATAGGGGCCCTCTTGTTTAACGGGGCTGAGGGTTGCCTTGTTGGAGTTTAAAGGATTGGAGCGGCAGTCTCGGGCCCAATGGTACCCCTTTTTACAACGAGGGCATGGGATGCAGGGCCTCCTTCGTAACTCACATGAGTGATTAAAGGGACAGTTGTGGACTATATGCCCAGGTTAATTGCATCCCCAACAGATAGGGGCTTGAGAGCGGCCCATGAAGGCTGAGGGAGTGTTGGAAGTCAAGCAGGACTTGAGGGCAGCTGAGAGGGCTGAAATTGAGTCATGGGTGGAAACATCCTTAGTGGCAGAAACCCACTTATTGAGTTCCTCATGTCTCACTGGGGCTATCACTGCTCTAGGAATGGAATTAGCACCTTCCGAGGTGAGTTGCCGAATGAGGGCGTCCTGGCCTGGGCCAGAATTTACTTTCTTTTCAACAGCCTGGATGACACGAGCCAATAAATCAGGAAACCATTCATCAGGACGTTGAATAAGATTTTTGAAAAGTTCCTGAGGAGTGGGAGGGCTCAAATTATGAAGGGCTCTAAGGGCACTGTCCCTGACTTGCTCAAGGTAAATAACATTACCGACAAGTACCTGAGAGTAGGGGAACGTAAAGTCACCCCTGCCAGATGGCATATCCATGGAAAAATTAAGACCTCGTGTTATATTGTGACGAGCCCATTCTTCTACAAATTCTAGGTAAGAAGCCTTCAATTGAAGGTATTGGGAAGTGGAGAGGACTGCCTTGAGAAGGGAAAACCAATCAAAGGGAGTTTGAAGAGAGGAGGACCAGGACTCCAGAAGTTGTAGAAAAAAGGGAGAGAAAGGACCCGCGTCTTGACAGGCCTTACGTAGCTGAGTAAGCTCAGAAACTGGAGTGGGGATCCAGGGACATATATTGGCATCTGCCTGAAGATTAACCATGAAAGCCTGGGTGGCAGGGTTGGCAGTGGGGTGAGTGGTGGGTGGGGTCAGGCAAAGAGGGTTGGAAGGAGATGAGTGAATGGGTCACAGGCAGAGGAAGCAAAGCAGGGAGGAGGAGGAGTGACTGCAGGGGGCGCTGAAGGCAGAGCAGGGCAAATAGGAGGGGGCTTGGAGGGAGGGGAATCTCCAGGAAGGGGCTGTTCACAGGAAGTTGAGGATGAACTAGTAGGACTATGTGATTGGTTTTGGGGGGGTGCTGTGGGAACAGCCTCATTGAGGTTGTCTTCATCCTCCATGAAGAAGGAAAGGACCGAGGGTTCCAAGATGGCGGCCTAGACAGTCCACTCTGCGCTAGGCTCTCAGGGATCAAGGCTGGAAGTGGTGGAGGCGCCGTTTTCCAGCCAGCTTCCTGGCATTATTCTGCGGCTCAACATCACACGCAGGAATTTCGCTCGTGTGTGTGTGTAAGTACAGGATCACCGGGAGGCAGCGGTAGCCAGGAGACATGACTTCGGCGCCGACCAGTGGAGTGCAGTTGAGGTGGGGGATCCGGTCCAGGGCTCCAGCCCGGAGTTTACCCCGGGTGTGCCAGGCCTGCTTCCGCACAGGATGCCTGGCCCCAGCGCCCACCCAACCGTGAGAGACTGCTAGCAGTTGCTACTGTGGACTGACTGTCTCCTGAGCGGAACCCCAGCTATTGTTCTTTGTGGACCACCTTCTAACACAGCGGAACTTCATACACACCAGGTGGCACAGGTGAACACCTGGGAGCAAACCTTGGCCACGGTGGAACAGCGACTCCACCAGCGGCCCAGAGTTTCACCTTGGCCTGGGACCAATACCAAGGATACCAGCCAGGAAAGTCCAGTAAACAACGGACAATGCCACCTACTGGAGGAGAAGTAAAAAAACCCTGCAGGGAAACTATAACCATACAGGAGTTAAAACTGTAACACCTTGGATCAGCAGAGCTAGAAGGAAAGACACACAAACATCATGAGAAAACAAGGGAAGAAAGTGACTCAAACAAACCAAGATACTACACTCCTAGAATCCATGGGCTGTACAGCAGGATGAATGACAGAACAGGAATTCAGGGTGTACATAATTAAAATGGTCAGTGACTTAAAGAATGATATAAGACATCAAACCCAGGCAGCAATAGATCACTTTGATAAAGAGATTCGTAGGCAAATACAGGAAGTAAAAGATCACTTCGATAAAGAGATACACAGGCAAATACTGGAAGTAAAAAATCACTTCAATATGGAGATAGAGATTCTGAAAAGGAACCAAACAGAAATCCTTGAAATGAAAGAAACAATAAACCAAATCAAAAACTGAATAGAAAGCATCACCAGCAGATTAGACCACTTGGAAGACAGAACCTCAGATACTGAAGACAAAATATTTAACCTGGAGAATAGAGTTGACCACACAGTGAAGATGGTAAGAAGC
>PVHX01007853.1:0-87940 GCA_004024805.1 Geosciurus inauris | reverse complement strand
AGGGGGCGCGGCGGCGCGGGCACGGCCGGCGGAGGCGCGGGGGCGGACGCGCAGGGCGGCGCCTCCCCGGCCCGCAGCCCGGAGCCGCCGCGGGGCCGGCGGGGCGGCGCGGCCGTGACCCAACAAAGCCCGCGCGGCGGCGGCGGGGCGAAGGGGCGCGCAGGCCCCGGCAGCTCGCGCGCTCGCAGCTGTGCGCGCGCCGCCAGGCCGAGGGTACGCGCCGCCGGCGGCGGGAGCGAGCGAGCGGGAGCGCGCACACGAGCGCGAGCGGGCGGGAGGCGGCGGCGCGGCGTCCCGAGCCCGAGCCCGCGCCCGCCCGGCCCGCCCCGCGCGCCGTCCCCGCCGCCGCCTCGCCGCCCGCGCCCACCGGCTCCGGCTCGCGCCGTCGCGTCGCGCGGGCCCCGGGCGGCCGCGGAGCGAGCAAGATGGCGGGTACGTGCGGGCGGGCGGGTCCCGGGGCCGCGGCCGGGGGCGGGCGGCGGGCGGCGCTGACCGGCTTCTCTCTCCTTGCAGACCTCTCGCTGCTCCAGGAGGACCTGCCGGAGGACGCGGACGCGTGTGAGTGGCCGGGCGGACGGGGGCGCGGGCGACGGGCGACGGGGCGGCGGGGACGCGGGCGACGGGGCGGCGGGGACGCGGGCGGCGGGGACGCGGGCGGCGGGCAGTGGGCAGCGGGGCGGCGGGGACGCGGGCGGCGGGCGGCGGGGACGCGGGCAGTGGGCAGCGGGGCGGCAGGGACGCGGGCAGTGGGCGGCGGGCAGTGGGCAGCGGGGCGGCAGGGACGCGGGCAGTGGGCAGCGGGCGGCGGACAGTGGGCCGCGGGGCGGCGCCGCGCTCGCTTCCGCCCGCAGCCGCGCCGGGAGCCGGCGGCCAGGCCTGGTCGGCGCGGCCCCTCGGCCTCACCCGCGGCCGGCGCGGCCTGGTGCGGGACGCCGAGCGCTTCCGACGGCCGAGCCGCGCGGCTTCCGGGAGAGGCGGCGGCGCCGCTGACACCGAGACAAAGGAGGGGCCGAGCGGGCGGCCGCGCGAGTCGCAGCCCAGGTGGAGTCTTTGTGCGCGGCTGGGGCGAGGGTGGCGGCGGCCGGACCGCCCGGCCGGAACCGCCGCCGGCTGAGGGCCTCCGGTGCCCTCGCTCCCGGGAGCCGGGCCCGCAGGACCGGGGCCGCCCGCCGAGGCCCACTGGCCCCGGCACCTGAGCCGTCCCCGAGGCCGCGGAGTGCTGGGTCGCTCTGGTGCTAAGGAGCGTGTGGAAAGCGGGTCCCCTTACCCGCTCACAGTTAGGCAGTTTAAAATTCCTGGGGGTTTGAGTAAGTGAGGGAGAGGTTCACGATTTCGAAAGACTCCCTATAAAGAGTGTTTTGTTTTTTATTTTTTTAAGAAAATGAGTCACATCCAAACATCTCTTGTTGAAGGGGGGTTGGGGGGCTTGGAGGGCGGGCTGGTAAAGGGAGCAAGGAAAGAAACCCTTCACGTTACATTTAATGTTCTTTCTTAGGTCACTTAGCTGCTTAATTAGGGTGTTTAAGATGCTAGTTAAGGCAGATACTGCTTTCAGACATCTTGCAAGGTTAGGATTTCATTGTGTTATCTCTAGACACGGATTTGTATTCTTATATTTACGTTGAGACCTTGTAAGTGAAAGATTCATTCATTCAACAGGTATTTATGACTGAGGGTAGCTAGAACATCCCAGTGTTCATTTGACCTCAGGTCATGGTCTTGCACCGTTTGGAGGATGAGATGCTGTGCAGTTTCTTCCCTGGCCCTTGGAGCACTGCCTGGAGGGGAGGGCATACCTGGGACACTTCAGCCCTGCACCGAAGGCCACAGCCCATGCCCTCTGGTGGTTTGCACACAGTTGTAACAGAAGCTCTGTAGGAAGGCTGTACCATGGCGCAGTGACGACACAGACTAGAGCCAGACAGCCTTGTTGCAGCCTGAGCTGTGCCACTGAGCTGTGCCACTTTGGATAGACTTGGGCAGCTCATGCAACTTCTCTGTACTTAAATTTGTCATTTGGAAGTAGGCATGATAAATATCACCTACTTTGTAGAGTCACCAGGACTTGACTTAACACGTTTGGCACTTAGAACTACCTGGTCAACAGTGATTATTGTGTTTACTATTCTGAGTAAAGAGCGAGGTTAGCGTAGAGGAAAAGCGGAGGAGATACTGATGTCAGACATTACAGAATTGATAAAAATGCTACCACGGCTTGCATTGAACTTTTTTTTAAGGTTCAGTTTTATGTTCACTTTAATTCAGTATAAAACCTTAGGTATTTGAGGGCACCAATTATTTGCATATTTACAATTTTTTTGAAAATTATTTAGAGAAATTGCTCATTTTTCTCGGTTGCTAAAGTTCTCACAGGTAATTGCTTTACCCAGAATACTCAGGAGCAGAGGATCTTTGAGCATATTGCCACTTACAGAACTCCTTGCCACCTGTTGTGAAGGGATAAAAAGAGAACAAGGACGAAATCTGGCCATGGTGTCTGCATAGAGGGCATGATGGTGGGTAAGGAGATAAAACAGCTTATGAATCCCAAGAAGCCGTAGAAAGCAGAGGCAGAGTGTGTGCAAGGTCAGAGCTGGCTGTGAGCCTGTGGGCATGAGTTCCTCTCAGCCAGCACCAGGGTGGAGGCCAGCCTCCAGGGGAGCGTGTGCTTCGTCCTTCCATCCACCCAGGCCACACAGGCCGGGTCTAAGTTGGCCCTTGGATTGAAAAAAAACTTTTGTCTGATCCAGCTCTAGAACCTGGTGGCCTGCCTTAAATACAGTTGGAAGCTTCTTTTGTCCAGGTACCTGCAGCTGTGGATCCCAGGAGGACACGGTGAGGTCCACCTCTGAGAGGGGCTGTTGCTAGGCCTGAGTCAGTCTCAGGTCATTTATTTTGATTTGTTGTGATTCCCCAAGTCCGTAAAGTCTGGAGTCAGGGGAAGGGTTGATCAGAGACTGACTTGGCTGATAGCTGTGGAGGAGAAAAATCCCCCAATCCTAAGAAGCAAAAAATAGGTGTATCGTATCATATAGCAAAAACCATACAGTTTTGTTTGTATTTTGGTTTTGTTTGGGTGGCACTGGGGGGAGAGCCTGGCAGCACAGTTGCAAGGCGAGTGCTGTACCACTGAGCCTCCTCTCTAGCCTCCAAAAAGCTGTGGAGGCTAAGTAGGATCATCACCAGGCTTATTCAGGTTAGGCTTAGAAGAATGATATGATGACCTCCCCCTCTTTTTTTAAGTTTAAAAGTGATATTTTCACTGAGGGTGTGACTCAATGGTGGAACACTAGCCTACCATGCCTGAGGCCCTGGGTTCAGTTCCTGGCACCGCAGAAAAACAACAAAGAAAATAAAACAAAAACCCCCAAAACCCTAAAGTGAGTATTTTCAGTACTGTATTGGGAAATGTAATTTAAATTTCAGAGGAAAGCAGGACAGAGACTTCATTTTAAGTAGATGCCTCAGCAGATTTCAGAGTTGGATAAAAACTATTCATTTTATGATTCTGTTCCTTGCATAATGGGAAGCAATACAAATTTATAGATAGACTTTTAGAAAAAGATACTCAAATTTATATTGTCAGTTTCCCAAAATTCAATTTCAGTTTACATTGAAGTTGCCAGATTTCTAAAATGATTGAGCTAAGACTTAAGATACAGTAAGATTTGATGAGCTGATGTTTATAAAATAATTTCATTGAAGGAGTTTGATTAAAATTTAAACTTTGGTCAGTAGCATTGACGAATGCCACTTTAGAAAAACGGTCATATAACACTTTGTGGTTTATGGAGGCTTTCGTGCACAGATTATTTTTTCCCACCGTCCTGTGATGTGTAGACTGTGGTATTCTAATGTTGATAAATAACGTTGATTAATACCCGGAGGGACTACATTATTTTCTCAAGGAACAAAACTCCTATACAGACAATTTTAATCTAGACCTTCTGATTTTTAAATATTGTATCTAAAATATTGCCTTTTTAAAAATTGCCCGTTTTTGGGCTGGGATTGTGGCTCAGCGGTAGAGTGCTTGCCTCGCATGCGTGAGGCCCTGGGTTCGATCCTTAGGACCACATACAAAGCAATAAAATAAAGACATTGTGTCCATCTACAACTAAAAAAATATTAAAAAAAAAAAAATTGCCCGTTTTACAACATTGAGTGGCCCAAACCTGTCTCATAGGCAGTGCCCTTACGGAATTACCCAGGGTGCTGTGTGGAGTTCAGTTTAACTTAGAGAGAGAAAGAACTTGGGAATAATATAGCTTATTTAGTCTTATCTTTTATGTTAGAAATAACTAAGCATGATGTTGACGAGCTTTTGAAGCTGTCTTATGGAACGTGTCATCCCACAGATGGTTTTTTGTTGAAGTTTTGGAATAATTTTACATTACTCTGATTTTCTTGTTTGAGAGCAGTGTTGGAGTACAGGAATGTTGGATCCTGAGCTTACTGAGGGTAACTGCCCTGATGGTGTTCCTGGTCTCTAGCCCTCCACCTACTTTCAGAAACCATTTCCAGTAAACTTCATATAGGCCTTGCCACTAGGGGAGCTAAGTAGAAAAATGAGGCTGTGTCCAGTAGTGGCCAGAGAATCATTAAAACTCCTAGAGGTAGCCGGGCGCGGTGGCACAAGCCTGTAATCCCAGTACTTAGGGAGGCTGAGACAGGAGAATCGCGAGTTCAAAGCCAGCCTCAGCAACAGCGAGGCGCTAAGCAACTCAGTGAGACCCTGTCTCTACATAAAACACAAAATAGGGCTGGGGATGTGGCTCAGTGGTCGAGTGCCCCTGAGTTCAATCTCCAGCACCAAAAAACAAAACAAAACAAAAAAACCCCCAAAACTCCTAGAGGTGCTCTTGAGCGTGATGATGCGTAGGTGTTCTTAAACAGGGTTGTGAGAGAGTGAGCCATGAGACTTGGTAACATGTTTTGATTGCTGCTAAGAGACAGGACAGGAGAAGTCTTAGAGATTGCATGATTGATATCCTAGGAAAGAGTGTTTTAAAAATAGTTTAGCAGTGTCCACCTATGTATAGAATCATTAATAACACTTTGGCTAATAATTCCTGACATAGAATTTTTTTAAAAAAGGGGGGAAAGCTTTTGTGATTATACATGGGTTTGTAGCTACATGACCAAAAACAACAAACAAAACACCAAAACTAAAATCCATAGTTTTTATTCTTGCCTGTGAATGAAGCAGATTCTGGAGGTGAAGTTCAGAAGTCGCTGTGTTTGTTTGTTTGGTCAGTGGTTTACTATTTCTGGTTCTTTTGCCTCAGTCTTTCATCAAAACAGAATCCATATTTTTTATTAAACTGTTATTACCTTATATCTACATTTACATTAACCTCTCTCTCTCTCTTTTTTTTCCTTTCTTTTGCAGTATTGGGACCTGAACCCAGGGGTGCTCTACTCTTGAGCTATAATACATCCCCAGCCCTTTTTATTTTTTTATTTTGAGTCAGGGACTCCCTCAATTGCCCAGGTTGACCTTGACCTTGTGATCTTCCTATCAGCCTCCCTCGTTGTGAGGGTTACAGGCGTGCACCAGCATACCTGGCTGCATCTTTTTTTTTTTTTTAATTTAAATACATTAGAGTGAATGGACTTTTTCTCTTGATGGTAAAGAATTTTTGCCATCAGCTACCTGGTAGGGTCAGAAGTCCCCTAGGCTCAAGCTAGGGTTTCACTTTGCATTGAACTTGTGTCTGAGAATCACCTAATGTGGTGTCGGATGCATAGAAGTGGTTGACACAGTGGGCTTTTGGCCCTGCGCATTGGAAGACCAGCATTCCCTATCGCTTCTTAGGCAGGCCTGGAACCTGCCTGCTTTCAGCAGAGGTCCTTGGGTGGGCCAGTCACCTCAGGGTCCTCCTGCAGTCGTTTCCTGACTGCTGAGCTGGGTCATCTTGGCTCCTCAGCTCCCTAGACTTAGGAACAAGCTTGATGCTGGCCTAGTAGATACCACGGTTGGTACATGAGCATTGTTCATGCAGTAGTTCTGGGAGCTATCCCGGTGTGGTTCTGTGTAAGGGAAAGGGCGCTGGGCGTTTCAGACCTTTAGACTTGGGAGCCACATTCTGGCTCTGCTTTGTAATCTCTTGATAATCCTGAACAAGGTACTTAACGTTCCCCAGCTGTTTTCTGTCATGAAATGTTGATGGATTTTGGATTGTCTCTGTTTTCTATTACAGATTAAGCTGCTGTACACATTTCATGTCCAACTTTTTGTGTAGATATGTGTGTTCCTTCCCTTGGGTTTGTATTCAGGAGTGTCTTAGGAAACTGTCGGACTGTTTCTGTGGTGGTCACACCAGGTTCCGTCCCCAGGGCAGGGAGTGCAGATCCTCCCACCCTGGGCAGCCTTCATTTCAGTGTGAGCTGGGGCTTCCTTGTGGTTTGAGTGCCTCTCACTCGTGGCTAGTGATGCTATCTTCTCGTGTGTGCATGTCCTGTCTGTTGCTTGGGTGAAGTGCCTTTTCACATCTTTTGCTCCTGGTTTTGTTGGAATATCTTCTTACCAAGTTTTTAGAGTTCTTTATATATTTTTTTTCTCTTTTAGTTTTTCAGTTTGATCAGTCACAGTGGCTTTTTGAATAAGTATTAATTATTTTTTATTAACCAGCCACAAAAGCAGATGCACCGTTGCGTGCGTGCCTACCACACAGCTGCAGCTTTCGTTCACCCTCGAACATGAACTTTCAGGGGAAAGAAGAGGCAGGCAGGGGCTGGGATGTGGCTCAGTGGTAGAGCGCTTGCCTCGCATGCGTGGGGCGCTGGGTTCGATCCTCAGCACCACATAAAAATAAAGATACTGTGTCCATCTACAACCAAAAAAAATTTTTTTTAAAAAAAGAGGCACGTAGGGTACTTACTTTAAGTGATATGCCAAAATGTTACTGCTGGGATATGAATTTTAATTTAAAGTCAGATTCATTATTCTCTTTACATTTAAATATATTAAATTTGTTTTGGTAGAAATAATTCATTTTTTTCCAAGACTTTATTTATTGGGACCTGAATAGTTCAACTTTTATATTTGAACTACTAGGGAAAAAAGGATTTATGTGGTGGCACACACCTATAACCCCTAGCAGCTTGGGAGACTGAGGCAGGAGATTCACAAGTTTGAGGCCAGCCTGGCAACTTAGCAAGGCCCTGTCTCAAAATAAAAAATGAAAAGGGCTGGGATGTGGCTCAATGGTTAAGCGCCCCTAAGTTCAATCTCTAGTCCAAAAAAAAAATCATTGTTACTGTAAATTTGCTTGTGAGATTGAACATTTACAGGACAATTTTGCACTTGCTCATAAAGATAATTTCTAAGGATTTAGTTGCTTTCAGCATTTATATTTGATGGAAGGAATTCCTGGAAACATTATTTGTTGCAGAGTATAAACTAAATCCGACATGCCTGTTGCTGAAGGCTGTATGTGATAAGGACTGAACTGGTCTTCACGTTTTTGTCTTTTCTGTTTTCTTCCCTTAGCAAAGACTTAATTGGGTCTGCTACATCACTAGACCAGAGGTTGGAAGTTCTCTAAAGGAACAAGTGATAAATGGTGAATTTTGTGGGCCACGTGATCTCTGCTGCTGCTCAGATTTGGCCAGAGCAGCTCTGGGCAGCATGTGAACGGTGACCTAGCTGTCTTCAGGAGGGCTGGCTTGCCCTGCTGGCCGTGCTTTACCAGCAGTTGCTGTACTGTAGGGTCTAAGCCTACACGTTTCATTCTGCCCGTGGCACAGTGCCCGGCACACAGTGGACTTCCAGTACATATTTGCTCCAGTGAATCTTATTTTTCTGGCCAAACTGAGTAAGGCCATAAACCTAATTTCAAATAAGGAAATTTTAATTTTTTTAAAATGTTTTCATTTATTTTGGCAGTACCAGGTGTTGGCACCAGGGCTCGCATGCGAGGCAAGCACTGTTCCACTGAACTACATCCCCAGTCTTTTCTTATTTTGAGATAGGTTCTGCCTGGCCTTGAACTTAAGATCCTCCTGCCTCAGCCTCCTGGGGAGCCTGATTTCAGGCCTGTGCTGCCAGGCCTGGCTCATACTGACATTTTTGAAGTCCCTTGGGTTTATGTGTCTCTTCTGACTTGATTCAGGCTGTGCCTATTTTCTTTCACTTTTGGACAGGACTGTGTGTGTGGTGGCTTTCTCTCGGGGGTCCACGTCAGAGGCACCAAGGGAAGCCTGTTCGTTACTGGTGATGTTGAGGTGATGTCTGCCACCCTCCTCGCTGTGAAGGCTGCAACACTGCGGACCCCCTCTTCCTGCAGGCGGATCTTGCCCTAGGCCTTCTGCTTCGCAGAAGAGCTTGTCCTCCTTCCTAGTCATTTGTTGGTGTGTTTATTTGTAAAGACTTCAGAAATAGAAAATTTGGCCAATTGGTTGTGGCCTGATCAGTGTCAAGGCAAAAAAAATGAAGGAGAGGGCAGAGCCTCAGCCTTTTTCTGATTGATAGGAAGGATATTATCACCTGTTGGGGATTAAAGGGTGTTCTGATCAAGTGTGGTGAAAGTGAGATGTACAGATTGACCAGTTTTCTTTGGTCTTGTCAAAGGCATTGATGTGCTGGTGCACGTGTGAGTGACAGGAGGCTTAAAGTGTGTCAGAGAGACCCTGGACTCTCCCAGCACCTCTGTGGATGTCTTTCATTAATAAATGTTAAATAAATCTGCTGCGTTTGTAGTAAGCATTAAATTTGGGGCTTTAAGGGAATTTGTATGTGTTGCAGAGTGGGACAGGGGCAGCAGAAGAAAATGAAGAGAGAAAAAAAGTTTTGCAGGCAGAGTATGCCCCAAGGACTCTCAAGGCTGCAGCTGCGGAGGAAGGTTCTCAATGAGAAAGAGTAGGAATGTCCCTGGTGGTGTTTGTAGTAGGTGCGTTTAAGCAGGAGGGGCTAGAGAGGACAGAGAGGACGGATGACACCACAGGAGGCTGGAATGTAGTGGAGCGTGCTGCAGGAAGCTGACACCAGAGGAGAGGGACCTGGCCT
This sequence comes from Geosciurus inauris, assembly GCA_004024805.1. Lineage (NCBI taxonomy): Eukaryota > Metazoa > Chordata > Mammalia > Rodentia > Sciuridae > Geosciurus > Geosciurus inauris. Next base: position 78,930 of record PVHX01007853.1, on the reverse strand, counting down.
GGGTACACCGAGGCCTGAAGTCCAGCTTGAGGACATCCTGCTCTACCCTGGGCAGTGGGCAGGATGGAGGGCCCCGTGTGCGGAAGAGGAGGAAAGCGGTGTTTCAGGAACGCGGAAGAGAGGGGCTTTAGCAAGAGGGCGAGGGGGTGTGCCGCGTGCTTGATGTCCTGTGACCGTGTCTCAGGCTTCACTGCGCGTTCCTGAATCATCTGAGAACTCCTTGTCATGCATACGTTTTCAAGTTGATACCAGGATTTTCTAAGATTATATTCACACAGGATGTAATTTCCAGTGTATTTCAAATATGGGTCTTGTAAAAATAAAAGTCATGTCCCTTTGAAATGAGATGTAAACACAAGAGCCTTACGTTTCCGCTTCACGAGCAGACTCCCTGCTTTGGCACCTCCAGGGGGTTCTTTGTCTTCTTGACCCCTTCCCACCCCACTCACAGTCTTGTGCCAAGACTTGCGATGGCCCTACCATATTTCTTTGTTCCAAAAATATGTATATAGAGGGAAATTTAACATTGGAATTGTCTTGTAGCCATTGAACTTAAAATTACTTTTTATCAAGCTTCCATTAATACTCAGTTGATCATCTAGAACATATTACAAATTACACATGATTTTGTTGAGAAACAAAATTTTATTGAAAAGTCATCTAATGGATAGGATTTCTAAAAAATAATTATGTACTGACAGATGAGTAGGATTTACTGTTTAGAATGAGAATATTTAGCATCAGTTTTAACTTTACATGTTAAGGGCTATAAGTACTGAGAAATTGTATTGACATAAATAAGCTGATGACATAAATAATCTGCATTTTGGGAATGGGAAGGGCTATTTTTAAATTTTTTTATTTGTAGATGGACACAACATCTTTGTTTTTGTGTGGTGCTGAGGATTGAACCCAGGGCCTCACGCATGCGAGGCAAATGCTCTACCACTGAGCTACAATCCCAGCCCCGGGAAGGGCTATTTTGAACTTCTAACTTGGGCGAATTGTTGTAACTTTTGAGAAGGGACTTACAGGAGGAGGGATCTCAGCAACATGGGAGAGCAAGATGGGGATTGCAAGTTCAAAACCAGCCAAGGCAACTTCAGAGGACCCTGTATCAAAAAATTTTTAAAAAGGCTGGGCGCAGTGATGCACTCTTGTAATCCCAGAAGCTTGGGAGGCTGAACCAGGAGGATTGTGAGTTCAGGGTCAGCCTCAGCAACTTAGCGAGGCCCTGAGCAACTCAAGTGAGACCTTGTCTTCAAATAGAACATTAAGAAGGGCTGGAGATGTGGCTCAGCAGCTAAGCACCCCAGGCTCAACCATCAGTACCAAAAAAATAAAGTAAGACCACGAATGGAGCTCAGAGATGGAGCACCCTGGGTTTATTCCCCGCCCCACAGGAGCGAGAGAGCAGGGCAGATCAGAGCTGTCTTGGCACCTTTGAGGAGTGGCTTCAAGGACCAGCAGCTTGGGCTGTAGGTTCAGTGTGACAGGAAAAGCCTTGTGCTGTAGCTCTCAAGTGCAGTGCCCGTGGCCTTTCCACGAGTCTGCGCCCATTGTTCATGTCGCCACTGCAGCACTGTTTCTGTAGTCGAGTCAGAAACCACGGATGAGGTAGGTGGGACACAAGGGCCCTGGGCTGGGAAAACCTCCAGGTGAGGAGGCAGTGCAGCTTGAGGGCAGACCTAGGGCTCCGGGCCGTGCCTGCTCCTGAGCACGCACCCGCTCGTCCATGGGCGCTTGTTGTGTTTTCCCCTTTGTTCTCATGGTTGCTGGTGTCGCCTGTCCCCAGCCTGGCACTCTGGAGTGCACCAAGTGTGCGATGGGGAGGGAAGTGGATTTGCTGAGGCAGCTCTGGGCACTTGTAACAGAATAGATTGGAGCCATCTCCGAGAGAACTCTTAAGATTGAAGACGGTAGATTGGAGATTCTCACCGTGTGCACACAGTGCCAGTTGGAATTGTCATCCATCCGGCACGTCTACAAAGGCTAGCAAGAGGCGTGCCCGTGCAGGGCTGCAGGCTGCGGAGGTGTCTTCCCGGGCAGTAGGCCTTCTGCACTCCTGCCTGCCGTCCTCCCTCTCTGGTTTGTCAGGGCCATTGGAGAGGAGTGTTGGGAAACGAGACCTGGAGTTCTTCAGGAGTGACGTGGAAAGAGTCATCTGGATTGGGAAAGACGTGATCTTTGCTTAATTTTTTAAAAATAAGGGATGCGGGGACTGAAGGGAAGGGAGAAGGGTTAGGAATAGGAAGGACGGTGGAATCAATCTGATAACTTCCCTGTGTACATATATGAGTCTGTCACAGTGGGTCACCATCGGGGACATCCACCAGACTGGGATCCTAATCTGAATAAGGTACACTCCATGCTTGTATAAATATATCAAAATAGATTCTATTGTCATGTGTAACTAAAAAGAACCAGTAAAAGTAAAAATAATGCAACTGAAAAAAGTGATGGTTTTAGTGAAATTTTATCATAGTTGAGTATATCTGTTATCCAGAATTATCTGTTGCTTAAAAAAGTAACTGTAGAAATTAGTTAAGTTGTTGCTTAGAAAAAATCTATACCAAATTCCTGGTAATTTTCCAAACATGAAATGGCCTCCCTCAACTCTCTGTCTTGGAATTTCTCTGCCTAGGATGTCTTTCTCCTGCCCTCTGTCCTGCTTGGCAAGTCTAGTGTATCTCCCAAGAACCGTGTTGACTCGGGAGCCTTCTCCAGCTCATCAGGCAGGCCAGAAGTACAGTGGTTCACTTTGCTAGCTGCAGATTTTCAGTATTCCATTTTAACTCCTTTGTTGGCTCTCTAGTTACACCTTCTTGCATGTTTTCGAGATTAGTCCTAGGGTTGCCATTGGCATCTCTAATTCACTGCAGTCTATTTAAAGTTAACGTGTACTTTGAATAAGCTGCCGGAGCCCTGCTGCACGGCGTGTGTCCTCCCTCTGTGCTGCAGGTCTTCCTTGGGGATGGCCCTGACTGTGGCATCACTTAGGGCACATGTGCTGCAGAGGTTTTTCAGTGGTGATGATAGTTTTTGATTATTTCTGAATTTCTCTTTGTAACCTGGGGCAGGTGTTTGCAGTGAGGCTGGGTGAGACCTCCAGGCACATTCTGCAGCAGTGGTGATCAAAGCCTGTGGACTCCATAGGCATGAGGTCCATGGTCTTGGTCCAGTCATGAAGAAGCCTTCCTAGCAGCTTGACCTTGGACAGGGCGTCAGGCCAGGGTGATTCTGTGGGTGCTAGCAGGGGCAACATGTTGGGAAGTAGAAGTGGACCTTTGCCACCAGGGTCTGTGTCAGAGTGGAATGCTCCCCTGTCCAGAAGAGTGGTCATCCACGATTGATAGAATGATAGCAACAAGGTTGAAGCAAAGTACAATTCTCTCACATTCAGGAGTATGTTTCTCAAATGTAGTTAAACAGTGCACAGTTGAGTTAGTGGGGTAGTTATTAAAATAACTGCTCGGGGCCTCACTGAGAAGCCACACAATCAGTGTAGGGTCTCAGAATCTGCATTTTAGGTAAGTGCTCCAGGCTTGTCTAAAACACAGTGCTATTTGACAATTGTTGCTGTAGGAGGCTCCTCCCTGCCCCCTGCCCCCATGGACCAAGATCAGTGTTATTAATGTTTGTCTTTAACACATGTGAGACTCTGATGAAACAGTTTGGTCATAGTCATAGAATTCTAGAGCCTGCATAAAGGTGCCTTTGAAGTCATGCTGGCTCAACAGTCTTAGGTCAAAGAAGGCAACCTACCCCGAATGAGTGTGGCTGAGCACTTTTACAACTCCGATTCATAATGAAGATACTTTGCTATGCATTGCAGACCAGAAGCTGTATAAAATTTACTGTAAGTAAATATGAACATGGTTAGGTGGTGTTCATAACCCAGTTTGACAACCTCTGCCTCTTCATTGGGGTATTGAGGCCCTTTGCACTTAATTTAATGTACGTAATGTTAAGGTTGGGTTTCAATCTCTCACCTTGTTCATCTGTTTGTCCCGCTCTTGCTTCATTCCTTTGTCCTTTTTTTCCCTTTGGATTGAGTGTTTATAGTCTTTATTGGCTTGCTAGCTGTTGTCTTCGGTGATTTTTTTAAAATAATGGTGTTTTGGAGTGTGTGACTGGCACGGGTCTCTGCCTGCCCGTCTGCCTTGCTGTGGTGCGTCTCTTCCCAGGGCAGCCGCGCTCTGCTTCGCCCCTCCGCTGCCCTCCGCCTGCAGTCGCTGCCTTACCTCGCTGGTCTCGAGCTCCACAGTGCATTTTATCTGTTTTTCTAACGGTACATATTTTTGCTTTAAACAGTTATCTTAAAGAGATTTCAAAAATAAGAAAGCTTTTTATTTACCCACATATTAACCATTTCTGATACTCTTTGTTCCTTTAAGTAGATCCAGATTTCCTTCTGGTATAATTTTCCTTTTGCTTAAAGAACTTAAATGTCTTACATTGTGTGTCTGTCATTGATGAGGTCAGCTTTTGCATGTCTGAAGAGAGTTAGTTTTGTATTTTAAAGGTTTCTGTTTCTTGGGTATAGAGTGGGGAGATTGGTATTGTCTAGTACTTTTTTTTTTAGACATTTTTTTAGTTGTAGATGGACACAAATATCTTTATTTTATTTATTTTTATGTGGTGCTGAGGATCGAACCCAGTGCCTCACGCATGCAAGGCAAGTGCTCTTCCACTGAGCTACAATCTCAGCCCCTCTAGTACTTTTTTGTGGTATCAGGGATTGAACCCATGGGTCTTAACCACTGAGGCACATTCCCAGCCCTTTTTTTTAAAATATTTTGTTTAGCTGTAGATGAACACAATATCTTCATTCATTTTATGTGGTGCTGAGGATCGAACCCAGTGCCCCACGCATGCGAGGCAAGCGCTCAACCGCTGAGCCACAGCCCCAGCCCCCCAACCCTTTTTAATATTTTATTTAGAGGCAGGATCTTGCTGAGTTGCTTAGGGCCTTGCAGAGTTGCTGAGGCTGGCTTTGAATTTGCAATCCTCCTGCCTCAGCCTCCTGAGCCACCACATCAGCAACTTAAAAGTACTTGTCTAGTACTTGTCTAGTACTTTTAAGTTGCTCTGCTATCTGGCTTATAATTAATCTGCTCTCATTCTTTGTTCCTTAAATAAAGTGCATTTTTCTCTGGTTGATTGGAAGTGTCAAAAACTAATTTCTTACAGCTAGTCTTTTTTTTTTTTTAACCATTTAAAGTATGAGGGTAAATTTGGTCCTAGATGATCCATCTTTGTCAGAAGTAGAAAAGCATGTTTACGTGTTTCTTTAATACAAAAGTTATTTTTACTTTAGCAAACTGAGGTAGTTTAGAGTAGCACTGCTGCCTTTTATAGTTGCTTTCTGAGTGTTCTGTTGGGGGTGAAGTAGTTTTCTTAGAGTGACTGTTCAGAGTAGTCAGTTTGGACCCATCCATATATTCATTTACTTTTAAAAGAGGCTTTTTTTTTTGGCCATACTGGGGATTGAACCCAAGGGCGCTCTTTTTTTTGGTACTGGAGATTGAACTCAGGGGCACTCGACCACTGAGCCACATCCCCAGCCCTATTTTGTGTTTTATGTAGAGACAGGGTCTCAATGAGTTGCTTAGCACCTCGCCATTGCTGAGGCTGGCTTTGAACTTGTGATCCTCCTGTCTTAGCCTCCCAAAGTGCTGGGATTACAGGCGTGTGCCACTGCGCCCGGCTCCAGGAGCACTCTTATCACTGAACTGCATGCCCAGTCAGAGCATTAACAGGAGGGATTTGATTGGGAAGTGACGATCATTTCTATTCATGTGGCAGCATTTCGGAGGTTTTTCTCATGTGGTGGTGTTTTTACTTTCCTAAGCAAAGAACTGGAGCAAAGATAAAATCTGGTTTTGAGTGATGAACAGATTTATTGCAGAAAAGCTTAAGTGCTTGCTTTGTGCCAGGAAATATTCTTGGAGATAAAGCAGTGAAGAAGGTGAAAATTCCTGTCCTCCCAGAGCCCGGAGCCCATATCTGGCTCTGGAGAGACAGTAAATAGAAGCATGCCTAACACACAGGAGGTGGTGACAGGCAGGAATGGAGAAGCGTCGATCATTGTGGAGGGTGGTCGGGTCAGAAGTGCCAGGAAATAAGAGCAATAGAAAGTGTTTTGAAAGCTCTTGGAGTTTTAGGCAAGGCTCTGAGCCCCTGCTGCTCACGGGCTCCGCACTCACACTCAGGCCTCTGCCTCAGCCCTGGCTGCCGCCGCCTCCTGCCTCATTTTCCCATCAGTTATACCCGCTTTTTCCTGGAACTTTAATTTAGATTTACTTGTTGACTATTTACTTCATCATATAAACATGTTTCACATCTTTCTCTTTTTTAAAATATTAGAAACAAAACAAACTAAACAGCAATGCCTTCTTTTTGCCTTGTGCGCGCTGGTTACTTGTCGTCTGACGACTGCACTTCTGCAGGGCACGGTTCACACTGTTTGTCTTTGTCTATTTTCTTTCTCTTCCCTACCACCGCTGTGGTCCGCCGCCTCCACTTTGGTAGCCCGAGAGTTACGCCCGTTGGATGACAGTACCACACGCAGTGGGCAGCTTCCAGGTGCCAGTTGGTCATGCCTTCACATTCTCTGCCTGGCACCTCTGGCACACTTCCTTCTGGCGAGGCTCGGCCATTCTCTCTGGGCTTCCCCTCCTGCTTGGGCAGCGTGAGCAGCTGCTGGCCTTGCAGTTCGCACCGCCTTCCTTGTGCTGCATTGTCAGTGGCTCGTCAGCGCTGGGGGCAGAAGCTGTGGAGTTTTCACCATCACTTCCTCAGTGTGAGCCTGGTCCCGGGCACGTGCTGTTCTGTGTGCACTGTGTGTTTTAAGTAACCTCTAGTGAGCAAAGTCCTTAGCCTTATCTTTTGCGTTGTGGAATTGACCGTATCACGTTGGACTTTGTATCCATTCCAAGTACACGTGTTGCCATGGAGCGTGTAGTTCTTAACACCTGGGGTGCCTCGTTCCCCTCGTGGTCTGCAGATGTTGGCCCTGCAGCACTTGGACGGCGTCTGGAGAAAGGAGGGGCGTCCTTCAGCCCCTGTGCTTCTGGCCTGATGCCGAGGGTCTCTCGGGATCCTTGGCAGCCTCCAGAGGCACACTCGTGCTGCTGCACACGGGGAGCGTGCCTTTGGTTCCCGAGTGTGTAAGGAGTGTCTCTGGTGTCTCTGATAGTTGGTGTGGATGACTGCAGCTCAGAGTCTGATGTGATTATTATACCTTCAGCCCTGGACTTCGTCTCACAAGATGAGATGTTGACGCCACTGGGGAGACTGGACAAGTATGCTGCGAGTGAGAACGTGTTCCACAGGTACGTGGGCCGCCTCTCCATCAGCCCGGGCAGGAGGGCCGTTGGTTCCCGGCAGCGGGGAGAACAGCACATCAGCCTGCAGTGTAGCAGGCTCCCTCCGAGCGACCAGGGTGCAGCAGCGATCATGGTGTCCCGACCTGTGTTGTAGATGTTGCTCTTGATCCTGAGACACACACTGCACTCTCGCTTTGCCTTTGCCAAGACCAAACCATCTTGCCACCAGCAAGGCTCTAGAGTCATGCAGGTTGCTTACTGGGAGTCAGCGTCATCAGATGACGTGGCCTGCCCTGTGCCAGTGGCGCTCAGAGCCCAGGTCCAGCCCCAACTGGAAAATTACTTTTTGAACATAAATGTATAAAATCCATGCTAGTGAAGATGTTATTTTATGTAACAAAGAGTGAATATATTTTCTTATTGTTATGATAATTGAAGGTAACAAGTGAATTTTCAGTGACTTTTTAGAAATTTGCCCTTCTGTTAAAGAAGAAAAATATTGGGTAATATTCAGTCTCATCTATGAAATCAGTACTGGCACTTTCCAGGTTTCATTTATTTTTAAAATGTAGTAAGAAAAAAATGCTTATTAAAACCTTATGGGGGGGCTGGGGCTGTAGCTCAGTGGTAGAGCGCTTGCCTCGCATGCGTGAGTCACTGGGTTCGATCCTCAGAGCCACATAACAATAAATAAATAAAGATATTGCATTCATCTACAGTTAAAAATATTAAAAAAAAAAAAACAAAAACCCTTATGGGGGGCTGGGACTGTAGCTCAGTGGTAGAGCGCTTGCCTCGCATGCGTGAGGCACTGGGTTCGATCCTCAGCACCACATATAAATAATAAATGTATAAAATAAAGATCCATCAACAACTAAAAAAAATTAAAAAAAAAAAACCTTATGGGTTGATCTGTGTTTTAAAATTCTGAATAATAATTATTGATGCCTTAACAATGTGCACTTCTCTTTTTCTGTGTAGACAAATGGTGGCCCGGAGCCTGCTGGATACACTGAGGGAAGTGTGTGATGATGAAAGAGATTGTATTGCTGTTTTGGAAAGAATTAGCAGATTAGCTGACGATTCAGGTATGTTTGTGTATGCAGAGGAAGCAAACTTAGTGTTTCTAGAAAGGTTTCTTTCATCAAATTTGTGTTTCTAAAACTAATAGAAAAGTTAATGTGATATGAGATTTCTTTAGAAGATTTCCTAAGTAAATTATCAAATCCACCAGTAGTAAGAAAAAAAATCCATAACTAAGACCCAGAGAGTTCATACTGGACCCATTTAGTTTAACTTTGGAAATGTCTTATCAAAATAAAATAAGAATATTTTGTGTCATGTCTGTTAATATTTTAAAATTAATAAAAAAATTTAAGAATAATTTAGAATAAATTAAAAGAGGTGGAAGGTGCTGTAAAACTTTTTAGGCAAATGTGAAATACCCTTTTATAAAACTAAGGCTGGTATATCTTAAGATAAAGACAGGAGCTTGCTTAAGAAAAAGGTGAACTTGATTTGAGCTTTAGAAAGTAGTGATACTAGGGGCTGGGGCTGTAGCTCAGCGGTAGAACGCTGGCCTCGCATGCGTGAGGCCCTGAGTTCGATCCTCAGCACCACATACAGAGCAATAAAGACATTGTGTCCATCTACAACTAAAAAAATATTTAAAAAAAAAAAAAAGAAAGAAAGTAGTGATACTAGAGTTTTTCAAAATATATTTTATATTGTGATAAGATATACATAACAAAGCTTATCATTTTAAGTAAATAGTAAGTTTTAAGTATTTTTATATTTGATTTTACAAACAATCCAAAAATCAAAAACTTTTTGTAAAAAAAATTATGCTATCAAAATGTTTTCGATCTCTGACAGACTCTTTGGTGTCTTAAAATTCTCATCTTCTAATTTTTAGATAGCTTCATTTAATCAGGATATGTCAACTATTTATTCACATAAGCTTACATTTTAAAGATCTTCTTACAGAGTGGAAGGAACATCTTCAGACTCACTGAGGCCTGCATGCAGTTGTCCTTGCACGAGCTGGCACCCTGTGCTCTGTGGTTGCTTCTCATTGAAGCTGAGCAGTTGTGGGGTTTGATAGAGTGCTGAGGTGCAGAGAGGGGAAGCTGCGAGGGCAGGGCGGGAAAGCCAGGTGTGGAGTCTGGAGGAGTCAAGGGTGGTGCCGCCCCGCCCACCACCAAGGGGCAGCTGGCTGCTCTTAGAAGAGGCGGCTGTTCAGACGGTGAAGATGTGTGACGTGGTGCTGCAGGGTGGGGCAGCAGCACAGCAGCAGAGCCGGCTGCTGGAGAGGGTGGTGGCAGGAAGCCCCAGCTGGGAGGTCCTGCTGGGCCTTGCAGGGGTAGGTAGCGTGTGCTGCGCCTGTTTCCTCAGCGGCCTCCCATAGTTTTGCATGTGTATGATATTTTTTTTGAGTTCATTTCTGGTTTGAGTAGGTATTTTTCACATGGTGGAGAACATAGAACTCTCCTTAGTTCAGTGTGTGGTTTATTTTCAGTGCTTTGTCTCCCATCTGCACTGTCATCGTGTCTCAGCAGTCTCTGCCACCAGGCTCACTTGCCGTCCCATTGGAATGTTTCTTCGCTGTTAATTCCTTTATTCATTTTCAGGAGACCTGGTGGTCTCTTCTCGGACCCTGTTGCTCTTGCCCTGTTACATTCCCTCTTGAGTTGCACTTCCTTTCGTCCTGCCAGCAGCAGTGTGTGAGGTGGCAAAGGCCTCTGCAGACGGCTCGTGTGGGTGCGGTGCTTGGTGCTGCAGCCCGTCTGTTGTGTCTCCATCCCTCTGCCATTGAGGGATTATTTCCTGTTTATAGTTCCAGATTGTGAGTTCATCATCAGTGGTCTTTGTAAGGATGTGGTGACCTGGTTTGACCTTCATTGTGGCAGCATCACCCACGGTTCGGAGTGGTTCTGCCAGGCTCAGGGCCCTCAGCAGCTAGGAATCATTCTGGTGTTGTGCGTATGTGATAAGTGTGTGTGTGTTCTGCGTGGGGAGCAGCGGTTCTCATACTGTGCCTGGTGCGTGAATCTGGAATCCAGACTAGTCCAAAGCACATGCCCAGGGTTTCAGAAATCACATGTTCAGAGCAGATATTTTTTATTGTTTTTTTTGCAATATCAAGAATAACACACTACAAAAAGTACACGAACTCTGTGTTCAGCCTCATGAAGTTTCACAAAGTGAAGATTCATGTGATTAGTGCTCAAATTAAAGAAAAAAACTGCTAGTACCCCAGAAACTGCCTCAGTGTACCCCCCTATTTCTGTCCTGCCCTCTTCCCTACAGGCAGGCACCACCTGACCTCCAAGGGCATAGGTCAGTATGCCCGTCTGAATCATGGAGGCACAATTCCCACATTCTTCTGTGTCTGCCCCTTTGTCTCTGAAGTTCCTGCATGCTGTTGCACAGGACTGTGATGGATTTTTTTTAACCAGAGACCTCTTCAAGTACACTGCCACTGGGTGCTACTATTGTGTGGGTGACACGTGGGTTCACGTGCTGTGAGCCCAGGAGCCACGTGGAGCAGGAGCACACGTCTCTGTGGGTGCTTAGAAGTAGAGTCACTGGGGCGTAAAATGTGCATAGCCTCACCCTGGTGGAAGTGCCGCAGAATTTTGCAGAAGCTATAGCTGTCTGCAGAGGCCTGGGCGTGTGTTCAGTCTGCACCTGCAGCGGCACCTGTTGACATGGAGCTTTGGGTGTGACGGTGTGCTTTAACCTGCATTTCTTTAGTGACCTGTGATGTTGAGTGCTGGTTATGTGCTTATTGGCTAGTTGGACACCTTGATTTTGTAATATAAAGTCTCTTCCCCTTTATTTAAAATTGGCAGGATTTTTCCTATAGATTTGCAGGATTTTTTTCCTCCCAGTGCTGAGGCTGGAACCCAGGGCTACCCAGAGCAAGTGCTCTAATACAAGCCACATCCCCAGCCCTGGAATTCTTTACACCTATATGTACCTGAGGCCATTTATGTGTCTTAGAAGTATCTTTTCCACGCTGGCTTGTCTTTTACTCTTATAATAGTACCTCTTAAAGAAGAGAAGTGCTGGGCTTGTAGAGCACTTGCCTAGCCTGCATGAGGCCTGAGGTTTAATCCCTCGTACTGAGGGAGAAAAAAGTTATTTTTTTTCTTTTTCCTTTTTTTTCAAATATTTTTTTAGTTGTAGATGGACATAGTATCTTTATTTTATTTATTTTTATGTGGATCGAACCCAGTACCTCACGCATGCGAGGTGAACACTCTACCACTGAGCTAAAATCCCAGCCCCAAAAATTCTTTTTTTTAATGGGCTTTCTATTTGTGTGTTCTTAGAGAAGCTTATCCCCACCTCAAAGTCATGAGAATTTTTTTCTGTTATCTAATACAGAAGCTTTACCTTTTTTGCCTTTGATGTTTAGATTCATATTCCATATGTAATTTACTCTTTTTGACAAGTCATATATTTATCATGTACAGTATTTATCACGTAAATACAATATTTATTTTTGTGTATTTTAAGAAGTAGAGAACAAACTTTGTTTTATTGTTGTTGATTTTGGTACCAGGGATTGAACCCAGGGGTGCTTAAACTCTGAGCCACATCCCTAGCCCTTTTAAAAACACATTTTATTTTGAGACAGGGTCTTGTTAAGTTGCTTAAGGCCTCACTAAGTTGCTGAGGCTGGCTTTGAACTCGGCGGTCCTCCTGCTTCAGCCTCCTGTGTCACTGGGATGACAGGCATGCACTATTGCACTTAGCTATAATGAAGTTTTTATAAAGTGAATTAGTTGATTTCTGAGTTAGTTCTTTGGTAGCGTTTGCCTTTCCACCTCAAGATTGCACATTTCTTCTAATATTATCTTTTAGTCCCTTGAGCCTTTTTTCCCCAAGTTTGAAACTTTTATTTCATCTGGAATTTATGTATGGCATGTAGTAGGGATCTTTTTTTCTCTCTCACATAATTAGCTAATTTTTTCCTACCATTATTGTTCATCCTTTCGAAACCCAGAGATTTGAAATGTGGTATTTCTCACACTTAAATTTGCCACATATACTTGGGTGTTTTCAGGTTTTTAAAAAGTCTATTTGTTTCCTCTAATACTTATAATATTCATTTTTCTCAGCAGTCCGGTTGTAAATCTGAATGGAGAATATTAAGAGTAGGAATCTGATGGGCACAGTGGTGCATGCTGGTAGCTCAGGAAGCTGAGGCAGGAGGATCAGAAGTTCAAGGCCAGCCTAGCAATTTAGCGAAGCCCTAAGTAACTTAGCAAGAAGACTGTCTCAAAATAAAAAGGGCTAGGGGTGTGGCTCAATGGTTGAACACCACTGGGTTCAGTGCCCAGCACCAAAAAAGGAAGGAATTGTTGGGCACTCGGTACATACCGTGCATTGCAGCAGCTTGGGTCTGGGCAAATCCCTCCTTTCGTTCATGATGGGCTTGCTCTTGGTTGGAGGAGGACTGCAGGGTAACAGGATGATCTTATACATCCTTTCCTTGCTGAGGATGAAAGTGCAAAGACAGCTCCCTTGCCCACCTTGCTGTTTGAACAGAACCAGCAGTGCGAGCAGAGCTCATGGAACAGGTGCCTCACATCGCATTGTTCTGCCAGGAAACCCGCCCTTCAGTACCGTGTGCTTTTTCCAAGTACTTGCTGCCTATTGTGGTCAGATACCTTGCAGATCAGAACAATCAGGTAAGAGTTCATGTATTTGATCTTAAAGGAATTTTGTGTAGCATAATATATGGAGAATGGCCCAGCCTGATTTTCATTGGATTATTTTTCCTAATTTCATCATTTGTGTTTCAGAAATGCCCAGTTATCTTAGAAAAGACATTGGGCAGGTCCATTAGGTCTCCTGAACGCCCTTCTGCCTAGTAACTGCACTCACTTGGTACCCTCCCAGGTGTCCCTCAGTGCAGCCTTGTGACATCTTTACAAGAATGGCTTTTGTGTTCCACTGTTACAACACAGTCTACTACGCTGTCTTTGTAATCATCGAAGAAAATAGCCACAAATATTTATGTTTTGGAAATTATGTCTTCCTTTATGTTTTACATGAGAAGTCTCCTCCACATTTGTAAAACTGGAGTGCTGAAGTCCTATCCCATCACGCGCCTGTCTGTTCTCACGGTCTGCCTAGGTGAGGAAGACAAGCCAGGCGGCCCTGCTGGCTCTGCTGGAGCAGGAGCTGATCGAGCGCTTTGATGTGGAGACCAGAGTGTGCCCGGTGCTGATAGAGCTGACCGCCCCCGACAGCAACGACGACGTGAAGACAGAAGCCGTGGCTGTAAGTGGCGGCTGTAGAGTGCCCACCAGACCTTGGCTGCTTAGCCTTGGTTCCCACGTGACGGTTAAAGTAGCCGCCAACTTTTAAGGGACACAGGAAGAGGTGTATCTTCATACAGTAAGGTGGGAAGTAACCGTAAAGTTCTTACGTTGAATGGGAAAATAAGATGGTTATTACCAGAGCAGTTAAAATTTTAAAAACTTGTAGTGCATGAAGAAATGCGGGAAGGACCTCCGTTGCTGTGGAGCACTTTTCTAGGCACTCTGTAGAACAGTGGAGAGAAAGGAAACAGTGCTTGGCCCCTGCCTTCAGGGAAGGACGGCCTGCCTGTCAGTGGCTAGCACCAGAAGCACATATGGTGACTGCATTACACACAAATAAAGTCAGCATAACCATTTTCTGGGTTTTTGTGGGTAGCAGACACTCCAGTTACCTGAGAGCCATCATAAATGGGGCCTGAGTCGTCTACTGTGATTTGATAAACCAAGCTGAAGATATATTCAAATCCTTTGGAATAGTGAGTGTTGACTCTCTTGACCTGAAGTCATGTAATGACATGTTTGTTGATATAAAAAAACTGCTCCAGAATATTAGGATCCAGTGCTTCTGGATCATTAATAGAGAGCTAAATTAGATGATCTATATAGTTTCTTCCCCTTGAAAATTTTCCTAATTTCCTTACTTTGTTTTTAAATACTCACATACCAGTTAGTATGTGAGTTTAATTTTTCTCAGTAATATTTATCCACATGACAATCATTTTAAAGTGTGTAATGCAGCAGCATTTCATACATTCACAGTTACGCAGTAGCCACCTCTATCTTTTCCAAATAATAAATACCTATTACTATTTTTTTTTAATTTAAGAGTTTCTCAATAAAGAACATCAGTTTGGGAGTAACTACTGGTTTATACAAGCAAAGTTTACTGAATTGTAATTTTTGATGGGATTTAAAATCAGTAAAACATGATTTTGACAACTATCTCCAACACTGGTAGGAAGCCTATGCTGGTCTCTTAAAATTCACTTATGCCTGTTTGAGTGTCAGGTTTTACATTTCTTGGCGCCCAGTTACTCTGTTTTAGGAATAACTCATTCTGACAGATTCACTTGTCCCAGATAAGTGATACAGTATAACTTGGGTTTTCTACGCAAAGTTTGAATAGGTGATTCTTGTTTGAAAAAACAAAGTTGGCCATGGAGTTTGGGAGTTGCAGGCATTATCTCCAGTTCTGATGTTTACTGCAGTTTTTTTTTTTTTTTTTAAATATTTTCTTAGTTGTTGATGGACACAATGTCTTTATTTTATGCTTTGTATGTGGTGCTGAGGATCGAACCCAGGGCCTCACGCATGCGAGGCAAGCACTCTACCCCTGAGCTACAATCCCAGTCCCGTTTACTGCAGTTTTGACAGGGATCGTTTTATATAGATGAGTTTGGAGAGAATTGCCAGCCATGAATCCATGAATATGATAGATCTGTCAATTTACTTAAGCTTTTGATGAACATGGTAAATATTTTATAGTTAAGGGCAGAAAGATCTTATATTTTGTTAGATTTCATGTTTTATTAACATTATGAAAGATATTTTAAAGGTGCCCAGTCGTTTTTGGTAATTTATAGAAATATAGTAGATTTTTGTATTCTGACATGTGTCCTACGACCTTAAAACCACTTATTCTGGTAGCTTCTTTGTGGATTCCTTGGGATTTTCTGTATAGACACCCATGTCGTATACAGGTAAAGCGCTTCTCTTTCCAATCTCTACGTTTTCCTTTTTGTCATGGTAGCAGTGTTGGAGGGGATTTCACGGGTAAATGACGATGGACCACCAGATTTCTTTGTGTCAACTTCTATAATGGAAAGCTCATTTTCTCTTTTCTTTTTCTTTTTTTACCTTTTTTTTATTTACTTATTTTTTATGTGGTGCTGAGGATCAGACCCAGTGCCTCACATGTGTTAGGCAAGGGCTCTGCCACTGAGCCGCAGCCACAGCCCCAGAAAGCTCGTTTTTGAATCAACAAGCCTCCCTTTGGTTGGTGTTCTTTGTCAGCTGAGACAGGCACATTGGGACTGTCCTGACTTTCCTCGAAGCAGACGTTACAGAACCAGGACTGGGTCCAACATTCCCGAGCCTCAGTTAACTCGGTGCGTGGCTAAGCGAGGGCTGCCTCGCCAGTCGTCTTGGTTACACGGACACTCCAAGCCCAGGTCCTGCCTCAGAGCAGTTCTTTCCTTTTGAACAGTCACTGTTATTTTTACTAGGATAATATAGGGTGTTTTTAACTTTGAAAGATTAAAATGATTAGATAATTAAATTATAATGTGAAGTAATAGGATAAAAATGAAAGTTTTAAAATTTTCTGTGGGTTTATTTATTATTTGTTGGTTAATTTCATCAATAATGGTTAATACCTGTTTTTCTGTTTCCTTTTTGAGTAAATAGGTCAGAATTATCAATTGCTCTGAATATTTTCTACGCTGTGATCAGTGTAATGATGCCATATGATTTTACATTTCCATAAATTATTTCTTTAATTCAGTTATCAAACTTAACTGAAAAAGCTTTACTTTTTAAAGATATTTCCAGTGTGTTTTTTCTTACTCATTTTAGATAATGTGCAAGATGGCACCCATGGTTGGGAAGGACATTACGGAACGTCTCATCCTCCCCAGGTTCTGTGAGATGTGCTGTGACTGCAGAATGTTTCACGTGCGGAAGGTACCTCTGCAGTCAGCGGCGTCTCTTTAGGGACACATACATAGTTCTAGTGACATGTGAAATTTAATGGACTGTATTTAGAGGACTCTGTATGCAGTGTTTTGAAATGTCACCAATGCTTTTGTTGTCAGGTCTGTGCTGCCAATTTTGGAGATATTTGCAGTGTGGTTGGTCAACAAGCTACTGAGGAAATGTTGGTAAGTATCACAAGGACAGAAGACTGAGTAGTAAGTGACAAAGTAGCATGTGAAGCTTGAAATGCAAAAATGTAAAGCAAAATTTTATTAACACAGTCCCATGAGTGTGAACCAGGAGGGTGATAATGACTTTGAGTTCAGTCGTCTGCCCTCCTGTGATTTGGCACTTAAGCTGCGTGTGGTAAGGACGGCTGGTTAGGAGTGTGGGTCCGCGTGGCCGTCCTCGGCTCACTGCTTCCACCCCATTTCTA
This sequence comes from Geosciurus inauris, assembly GCA_004024805.1. Lineage (NCBI taxonomy): Eukaryota > Metazoa > Chordata > Mammalia > Rodentia > Sciuridae > Geosciurus > Geosciurus inauris. The sequence continues at coordinate 62,131 of PVHX01007853.1, read as the reverse complement.
GGAAGTAAGTGGATCCTAGTTCATTCAGTTGAACCAATTTTATTACAGTCCTCCAGTATTTTGGTGGCATCTTAAGTCGACAGCAGGTTAGTTTTCAGTAGTGGTATGTGGGATGTGTGTGCTCACTGTCCAAGTCCACGGAGCTTGTTTCTGAAAGGACCTGCCATGCAAAACGAGCTCGGAGTCGACACCGAGCTTCATCTGCTAAGTGTCTGGGGCTTGCCGTCAGTTATGGATCAGGCGTGGCGCCTTGAGAACCACGGCGCATTGACACTGAACCTGGTACTTCTCAAGAAGATCCAGTGTTTAGGACACTGTGAAAGCGGACAGCGGGAGAGAAGTGCTCTGCTGCCCTCAGCGCCTAACCCACCCTTCTCTCCAGCTGCCCAGGTTCGTCCAGCTCTGCTCGGACAGCGTGTGGGGCGTCCGCAAGGCCTGTGCCGAGTGCTTCATGGCCGTGTCCTGCGCAGCCTGTCAAGAGGTTCGACGCACCAAGCTGTCAGCGCTGTTTATTAATTTGATCAGTGATCCTTCACGTTGGGTACGGTTTTATCATTTTGGTAAAATAATACATTTGAGCCTGTTTTTAAATAAATTTGACTTCATAATTTTTTTTTTTTTTTGGTACCGGGGACTGAACTCAGGGGCACTCGACCACTGAGCCACATCCCCAGCCCTATTTTGTGTTTTATGTAGAGACAGGGTCTCACTGAGTTGCTTAGCGCCTCGCCGTGGCTGAGGCTGGCTTTGAACTTGCGATCCTCCTGTCTCAGCCTCCCAGAGTGCTGTTGACTTTATAATTTAAAAACAATTTGTAACGTTATTCATACTTCTAAGAGTAGACAATAGAAAGACTACTATATTAAGAATCTGCTTTTCTTAACTGTACAGTATTTCTCTACTAATAAAAATCATATTGGTTTTCGTTCAGTTGACAATGATTTATAATATTCATTGATTTTTGTTTGTTTTAGAACCTTATATTCCTTACGTAGGAGATTAGATGTGATCAGATATGACCACTTGGTTGTAGCATGTTCTCTCCCCCATCCCCCCGTACTAGGGATTGAACCCAGGGGTGCTTTACCACTGAGCTACGTCCTGTCTTTTTTTTTTTTTTTCCCATGATTTTGAGGCAGGGTCCAAGTTGCGGAGTCTGGCCTCAGACTTGCTATCCTACCACCTTAGCTTCCTGAGTCACTGAGATGACAGGCATGTGCCCCTATGCCTGGCTGTATGCTCCTCGTGATGTGTTGCTAGATTCCATTTGCTAATGTTATGTTGATGGGCTTTGTATCCATATTAGAAAAGATACTGGTCAGTAGGTTTTTTGTTTTCTTGTTTTTGTACCAGGGATTGAACTCAGGGGCACTTAACCACTGAGCCACATGCCCGGCCCTATCTTGTGTTTTATGTAGAGACAGGGTCTCACTGAGTTGCCCTAGCGCCTTGCCGTTTCTTATTGAGGCTGACTTTGAATTTGGCGGTTCTCCTGTGTCAGCCTCCCAAAGGGCTGGGATTATAGGTGTGCGCCACTGCTCCCAGCTTGGTCTATAGGTTTCTTGTAATAGCTTTGCTTAATTTTATTATAATTTAAGTTGGAAAAATGTTTCTTCCTCTTTTGTTTTTTTTTTTTGTTTGTTTGTTTTGTTTTGTTTTGTTTTTGTTTTGAGAAAGTTTGTGTAGAATTGGTGTTAATTTTTTAAATGTTTGAATTTAAAGAATTCAGTGGAGAAGCCCTTTGGACCTGGCCTTTTCTTTGTAGGTAATTTTTTTTTTAATTTTTTATTTTTTACTTTTTTGCTACTGGAGATTGAACTCAGGGGCACTCGACCACTGAGCCACATCCCCAGCCCTACTTTGTGTTTTATGTAGAGACAGGGTCTCACTGAGTTGCTTAGTGCCTCGCCATTGCTGAGGCTGGCTTTGAACTCGCGATTCTCCTGTCTTAGCCTCCCTAAGTGCTGAGATTACAGGCCTGCACCACTGCACCTGGATCTTTGTAGGTAATGTCAAAATTGCTAAATAATTTTGTATGACCTTTATTGGGAGCATGTTTAGAGATTTGACAGTATCCAGAAAAGGTAAACTCTGACATACAAATTTAAAAATAATATCTTAGGTTTTTATGGAAGTAATGCTTGCTCTCTCACAAAGGGGAACGAACTGAGTTCACACACACACACTTTCCCATGAAGCATGTAATTCCAGACTTTGGGGAAACCAGCTGAATCCTTTTCTTGTATGTGCTTCTCCAAGTGGGTAGTACTAACAGAGGTGCCGTATGAGTATTTGCCTTCATAAATCCATGTAATCTACAGTCCTCACTTGAAACTTGGAAAAGTTTCTGGAGACTCTAGAAAAGGGATGCCCCCCCAGGGGAGCTGGGTCCGCGGGCGGCCAGCCGCACCCGCTCTGCCCTCGCAGCGCTGTTGTCCGCCTGTGTCCTCCCTTCCTTCCTCCCATGGAACTCCTCTTTCCAAATGTTGTGTTTTCAAAAATCCTGATTTTGGAAAATAATGCAGAAACCCATGAAGTAAAATCCTATAACCCTCAACACAAGTGATGTGAAGAGCTGCAGTACAGTAGGGGCGGGGGCGGGGGCGGGAGGAGGCGGACGGACGTGCGTGGCAATGGCAGTGAGCCCAGCCCATAGGCACCGATGAGCGCATAGAAGAACACCAGTACTTGCTTTCAGGCCTTGGTGAAATGTGTTCCAGTATTGGGTTCTGATGGGTATGGGAACAGAACCCATGGCTCTGTACGGCTCTGATACAGGTGTCCTGGCTCCTTGTAGTGAACAGGTTACATAGCCTTTCCTACCTGAACACATTGAATATGCACTTTGCTGGCATTATTACTTTACAATTTGTTTGGTAATCTTGGTTTTCTTTATTCTTTTTGTTATTGAAAATATAACAAGACTTTAAAGACTTACTTTACGCAAATGTCTATGCCGATGTTCTCATACTCAGATTATCTTGGTTTGAATAGAAAAGAAAAAATTGGAAGTAAAAAGGAGAAACTAATTTACAAAGATTTCAGAAATCCTCACTGAAGAATGCTTTTTGTAGTTCATAATCTGGGTTTGTTTTAGGAAAGTGCTGCTGCCCTGAGCACATTGTCCCTGGGAAGCAGGCCTCACAGGTGCCTGGGCAGTGCTCGCTGTTCTCTTGGTCACCACCGTTTATCTCCCTAGGTTCGCCAGGCAGCCTTTCAGTCTCTGGGACCTTTCATATCTACTTTTGCTAACCCGTCTAGCTCAGGCCAGTATTTTAAAGAAGAAAGCAAAAGTCCAGAAGATGTGTCAGTAGAAGACAAAAACAGGTATGATTTTCAAACTTTGTTTTCCAGTTTTTCTGTTTGTGAATATCATTTCCGGTATTTTAAAATACACATTCATTTTGGAGCATTTACTACAAAAATATAGTTTTATTTTATAAGTGTGTGTGTCTGTTGTATTACTTAAACATCAGTTTATTACATATTAAATGAGAAGATGTGTATATCACACTTAGCTCACCTGGCACATAGAAATCTAAATGGTAGGTTTTAAATATTTTAATAAGTTGATTTAGTAAATAATTTACTGAGTAAACGGTTGATACTTAGAATATACAGGGTGATGCTTATGTAGTTTAAAGAGTTTGCTTTTTGTTTCTTTTAATGAGTTTTCAAGGAGTAAAACCTGATTTAAGAGTGCATTTGTTTTTATATGTAGTCCATTTCTCTGACTATTTTTCCTTTTAGTTAACTTAGTGGATCGTTGATTCTCTTACTACAGAGCAGTAACTATAAACTCTGAATTGAGGGGAAAACATTTTTAATGATCAATCCTAAACTAGTATGCTCAGTACTGGATTGTTGGGTTTTAAGTGTATTAGTCTAATACAGCAACCAATTTTTAAAATAAAGCTTAGAGTCAACTCTCGATGTTTATTAAGATTCTTTTTGCACTAAAAAGCTCAATTAAATTTTAGTTTTTAGAATCGTATGCTGTATGTGTGGGGGTGCTACTCAGCCCTGACTTGGTGCGGCGAGGGGTGTTGGGAGCGTCCTGAGTGATGCTGAGGGGCCGCGGGTCTCCCCGCCCTCCTCATGGCGCTCCTGGTGCTCCTTCTGTGGGTCTTGCTTTCTTGGTGTTTTGCTGTGGCGGTTCTTTCTTGTCTGCTGCCCTGTTTTTCCTCTTGCCTGTTCTCCTGCTGTCCTGCTGAGCAGCCAGGCGCACCTGAGGTCCAGGAAAAACATTCCCTCTCAAAGCCTGTCAGTCCTTTTTGAAAAGAGCCTCTGGGAGGAGTGTGGCAGAATGCCGGGGCGGAGACGCTGCTGTTGAGGCAGCAAGCCTTCTCACTGCTGACCTGAACGTACATAGCTTTCACTTATTTTTAAATCTGGAAGGAGTGTAGCAAGTGCAGGCGTGAATTTATAAAAATTGCATGGGGCGGGACGGAACACTTTCTTTCTTCTCTTTTTCTTTTCTTTTCTTTTCTTTTTTTTTTTTTTGGTACCGGGAATTGAACTCGGGCACTCGACCACTGAGCCACATCCCCAGCCCCAGTTCATATTTTATTTACAGATGGGGTCTCACTGAGTTGCTTAGCACCTGGCTTTTTGCCGAAGCTGGCTTGGAACTCGCGGTCCTCTCGCCGCCGGGATCACAGGTGTGGGCCACCACACCCAGTGCACAATGGCACACTTTCTGTGAAAGGCCAGATAGTAAATGTCGTCCTTTCCGGTCACACTGCTCAGCTCTGCCTTTGCAGCCATATACATCTGGTGCAGGATGGCTTGGCTGTGTTCCAGTGAACCATTGCTGATAGAAGCAGCTGTGCCTAGTAAGGCCATGTTTGCTGTCTGCTGGCACATGGCGTTTGTTGGAAGAGCCATTTAAAGATAGTGTAATTCCTGCATTCTTTTTCCATTGTACTGAGGTATGTCTTATCAAGTCAGTACTACTTGTAGCATCAGCTTTTCTCTGTATTGTTAGATGTTACTGAATTATGGTAATGGTATGGTGGAGAGAAGAGACTCCCCTGGCTGAGGAAGAGTTCTGTCAAATAATGTAAATGCTTTTGCATAGTTTGACTTCCTAGCTCTGTAGAGAAGTAGTCCTATAAATTAAGTCTCAGAACTGTAATGCCCAGGCTCAAGACCACCAGAGACCACCAGGAGTCCGATTCCGATGTAATCACAAAAGGGTCTTTAATTCAAACTCGAGCAGGGTCCGCCCACCCACACCAACGCAGCGGGTTAGGAAGTGCGGCCCCGAGTCTAGGGGAGCAGGGACTTTTATGGGTTACAGTCGCAAGCAGGGGAGTACCTGCCTTGGCGGTACATGATTGGGTAAGGGAAAGCGCGCGCAGGGGGAACAGCAGCAGGATTGGATGGGGATGGGTGCAGTCACTGGGTGGTCAGTGGCCTTTAGACTTTAGGTCTGGCTACCATGGGCCCAGTTGACCTTTAGGTTATTGATAGGTCTGGCTACAGTGAGCTCATTGCCTGGCCTTCTGATTAGCTGACTCAAGTTGCAGAACCACTTTTTGGCTCCAGGGAGGGGTGCTGTTGTGTTGCAACTTCCAGTAACTGGGTGGGGGACCTAGGGCTCTGGAGAAGAGGCCTAGAGTCACAAAATGGCTTTAGTCTGGTCCTTTCAGAACCATTAGCTTGTTTGCCCCCCTTAAATACTGTACTGGCTTACTTTTAAGCTGTCTTAAAATTGTTATGCTGATAAGATTGATATGCAGGGACCCAGGTGCGGTGGCTCAAGCCTGTAATCCCAGCACTGTGGGAGGCTGAGACAGGAGGATCACGAGTTCAAAGCCAGCCTCAGCGATGGCGAGGTGCTAAGCAACTCAGTGAGACCCTGTCTCTATATAAAACACAAAATAGGGCTGGGGATGGGGCTCAGTGGTCGAGTGCCCCTCAGTTCAATCCCCGGAACCAAAAAAAGAAGATTAATATGCAGGGGCCTGGGGATATAGCTCAGTTGGTAGAGTGCTTGCTTCACATGCACAAGGCCCTGGGTTTGATCTTCAGCACCAAAAATAAATAAATGAAGGATCGATAGGCAAAAATTAACTGAGTAACGTGAGTACCTACTAACCTACTGTGATCCACATGCTATAAATGGAAATAAAAGACTTAGATCTCTCAGTTACTGAGAATTCAGATTTCTTTTTTTGGTACCCAGAGGCACTTAACCACTGAACCACATCCCTAGCCCTTTTTTAATATATATATACTTTTTACTTAGAGATAGGGTCTTCCTAAGTTGCTTAGGGCCTCTAACTTGCTGAGACTGGCTTTGAACTCGCAATCCTCCTGCCTCAGCCTCCTCAGCTGCTGGGATTACAGGCATGGGCCATTGTGCCCGGCAAGAATTCACATTTCTTAAGCAGTATCTTGGGGGGTGTTTGGCCCTCTTTCCAGTGCTGTTTGTTTTTGTGTGATGTTTTTTGTATAGTGACTCTGGAAACATCTCCTGCCACCTGGTGCTCTGTGAAGGCTGAGTACTCAAGTGTGACTTGATCTGCTCAGTCTTTACCCATCGCGCTGCTTTGAAGCATGTATGCCTCTGAAAGTGCGGATGAAGTCTCCTTCCAGCGCGGAGAAGTATGTCAGACAGGCATTCTCCTCTGTATTTCTCAAAGCAGGTCCATTGTCCTGTGAAGGGACTGGTTCTGTGGCTTCTCCCTGCTTCCATGCTGGCTGCTCTCTGCCTGGGAGACCGTCTTGTCTCACCTGTACTCTTCTAACAAAGGGAGTGTTGGCATGGTACTCGCTGTCCCAGACTCAGTACCAGAAAGAACCCTTTCTTGACCTTTCCTGGGAAGCTCAGAGCTCTGTGTCTGTGCACTTGCAGTCCCTCCTCCCAGGTTTTTTTTTTTTTTTTTTTAAATTTTTTTTAGCTGTAGATGGATACAAATATCTTTATGTGGTGCTGAGGATCGAACCCGTGCCTCCCGCATGCAAGGCCAGCGCTCCACCACTGAGCCGCAGTCCCAGCCCCTCCTCCCAGGTTTAATACTGGGGAAAACTGCCGTGTGTCTGTCTTTAGGATGTGCTGCTCGGTAGAGCAGTCAGTCAGTCATTGCTTATTTGATTGCGTTGCTGAGAACATTAAAATCTCATCTCAATGCTAACATGACCTAGCGATCAGAGAACTTCAGACCAGAGGACAGTTTTACATCCTAAATGACCTTTTAATTAGGAACCTTTGGTGTGTGTTTTAAATGGAGTTTCTCGTGTTTGTCAGATATTACATGAGGCCTTGTAAGTTTATCTGTTCCTCCCTATCCCCTTTGCTGAAAAATACCCTGTTACTATAAATTTTAAAATCTGGTTTAGATGATTTCAGAAAAATCGTACAAACACTACAAAGAATACCATATATCCTTCATCCAAATTGTCTGGATATTAGTGTTTTACCATATTTACCTTATGGTTATTTTTGAAATTCTTTTTACCTCTCAAATTCTTCACTGTTTATTTTTTCAAAACACACACGTTACCCGACACAGTGGCATAGGCTTGTAAACCCAGCAGCTCAGGAGGCTGAGGCAGGAGGATTGCGAGTTCAAAGCCAGTCTCAGCAACTTAGTGAGACCCTGTCTCAAAATAAAGATCCATCTCAGTGGTTAAGTGCCTTGAGTTCACAAAGCAGTACACACAAATGCACACGATTAATATGTAACTTCAGTCACCAACATAGGAAATCAACACAGCACTGTCGTCTAATCTGTGGACTTTATTCACATTTCACCAGTTATCCCACTAAAGTTCTTAATAACAAAAGGAAAAAAAAACACTTTAATAAGGACAAAATGAGCAGAGAACACATTCAGTTAACATGCTTATTTTTGCATAATAGCACAAGCTTCAAGGCTATTTTGAGAAGGAAAGGATCTTCTAGCGTGTCCAGGCCAGCCCTCCTGATGCAGTGGGAGTGAGTGGAGGACCCTAGGCGAGCCCGGGCTCAGGGCTGGGTGTTCTGTTAGCAGCGTCCCGTCAGCACAGGCCGCCCAGGTTCGTCAGGTGTGACGCAGGTGTGCCACGTGCCCGCCCTGTTTAATAGGCACGGAGCGGGAGGGAAGCATCTTACTTAACAGTGCTGCCCTTGTGAGGTGTGTCGTCAGATAATGTTTATATATTTTTGTTTTTATTTTAAAAAGTCTTCAATAATCATGTTTCTAAATATGTTGTTTTAAGCCTGGTGAGCAGTGCTATGAGAGGGAACTTCACTCCTGGCGAGGACACGGACTGTTCAGCTGCGACCTCGGGCGGTGTGGACCCTCCTTGGCAGGGTTCCCTTAGCCTCCTGCTGGGAGTGTCTTTCACTGTGTGATGTTCTAAGGAAACGCCCTCAGTGCCCCGCCTTCTCACCGTACAGAGTGCGCCCTCCTGCGCCCACCTGTCCCACTCTCCTTGCTTAGTCCGCCCTAGTGTTTGGTCCGCCCCTGGCACCAAAGACGCCACCTTTCTGCAGAGCACGCCGTCACTTGGGCAGGTCTGGAGTCGCTGTGTCCTTCCTGACCTCCTGCTTTGAGAGTGGCCCTAGGAGAGGGACGCGTCCAGGCACTCACTGCCCTCAGCCTGCATTGCTTCCTGGAGCTGCGTGCGCCCCGCCGCCGTTTCCTCTCTTCATGCCCCGGGACCACAGCGGCTTTCCTGGCTCTTGCCCCTCTCCTCCGCCTGCCTGTGTGTGTGGTTCCTTCTTTGCCGTTTTCCTCCGTAGCCTCATCAGCACTGACTGGCTCTCCTCGGTGCTCTTGCTGCTCCCTCCAAGGCCACCTGGTGCCCTCCTCTGCCCCTTCTTGTGCTCAGTGTGCCTGCTTCTCTGCTTACCGCGGGCACTCATGGCCTTATTTGATTTATTTTTATTTTTATTTTTTGGTGCTGGGGATTGAACCCAGGAGTGCTTAACCACTGAGCCACATCCCCAGCCCTTTGTGTTTTTCATTTGGAGACAGGGTCTTGCTGAGTTGCTGAGGCTGGCCTCGAACTTGAGATCCTCCTGTCTCAGCCTCCCAAGCTGCTGGGATTACAGGCACTTGCCACCGTGCCCAGCTGATCCTTTCATTTATTTGCCTCTAACTATGATCTCAAGAGCAAAATCTACATCTCATTAATATTCAGATCCTCAAAACTCATTTCATTTCCTGACTCCAAGTAGGTGCTCAGTAAATGCTTATTAAATTTGATTGAGACAGCTAAAGCGTAGGCAGTAAGCAATAAAGCTTACTGTACACTTTGGTTTAGACGACAGTGGCGGGAGTGACTGGGCTTCAGTTAGGAACCTGTTTAATTTCTGTCACTGGTTAAATCTTGGCTTCCTTTTGGAAAGATTTGGGAGTAGAGATGGAAATTATGGAAGAAATAAAAATAATTCTTTATTTGTACTTAGGTATATTTTAATGTATCTCATGAGATAGTTAATAAGTACATTTTATACTGTTTATATAGAGTGCTTTTTCCTTTTTTGTGTAAGTAAGAAAGCTTTTAATTCTCAGCTTTCACCGTGTCAGTGGAGCAGAGTGACAATACAAATAATGCTAAAAATCCTAGAAATTAAAAGTTGTATGTATCATCAAATGCACGTATGAATTTCCTCTTCCTATTTTTGTGTAGCTGCTCATTGAAATTAGTATGGTATTGTAGAATCCCAGAATTCTGTTTTTTGGGGGAGGTGGGGGACAGGGTAGCAAGGATTGAACTCAGGGGCACTCAACCACTGAGCCGCCACCCTAGCCTATTTTGTATTTTATTTAGAGACTGGGCCTCACTGAGCTGGTTTAGATCTTGCTATCCTCCTGCCTCAGCCTCTCGAGCTGCTGGGATCATGGGCGTGTGCCACTGCGCCCAGTGCCCAGGATCCTTAAATGTTACCTTCTCCCACTAATGATACTTGAATAGGTGGAATTACGCTTAATAGGTGTTTACATCTCTGAACAAAGAATAACTGATGGGAAAAGAAGCATTATAAGTGATAGACATAAACAATTCAATTTGTATGGATGATAATTTTTAATATTTAACTTGTCAAAAATGCTGTATGTAATACTTTTCTTGAATTTTTTTCCAGTAATTGTTTCATTTATACTTTCATGTTTTTGTGTGTGTCTTTTTTTCCCCCCAAATGAAACAATAAAAGGATCAGAAATCAAGATGTCCTAGAGGATGTACAGATCAGGCCAGAGGATGTTCCTTCAGATCTCAGAGTTGCTAATTCCAGTATCAACCTGGAAAGCTTGCTGGAAGGTCCTGCTGCTGAAACGTCTAGGAAACCTCCAGGTGAAATCAGTGTTCCAGCGGACGGCTCTTTACTTTGTACCTTGTCCTCAGAACCTCACCGGGAAGCAGCTAGTAATGAGAATGGTAGAAAGCCTGGGCACTACAAATCTACCTTCCGGCCGGAGGCTGCCAGCAGCTCACACGATGCGGCTCTTGTAGACCAGGAGTTGTACAACTCCTTCCATTTCTGGAGGACTCCTCTTCCTGAAATAGACCTGGATACGGAGCTGGAGCAGGACTCTGGGAAGAGCCTCGGCCCAGAGAGCCCAGAAGCAGCACCCGAAGTCCCTGTGTCATGTCCTCCAAATATCACCATGGCCACCAGGAGAGAACTTGAAGAAATGATAGAAAACCTGGAGCCCCATATCGATGATCCAGATGTTAAAGGTATGCAAGTGTTAATCAAGTTCATTCTTTATTCTAAAATTGATGTAAAATGTGACTTTTCAAAACCTTTTTCTAAAATAATTCCCAACCTTTTTTTTTTTTTTGGTACTGGGGATTGAACTCAGGGGCACTCGACCACTGAGCCACATCCCCAGCCCTATTTTGTGTTCTATGTAGAGACAGGGTCTCACTGAGTTGCTTAGCGCCTCGCCGTGGCTGAGGCTGGCTTTGAACTTGCGATCCTCCTGTCTCAGCCTCCCTAAGTGCTGGGATTACAGGCTTGGCTCCCAACTTTTATAAAAAAATTTTTTACTTAGTTGCTGATTGACCTTTATTTATTCATTTATTTATATGCGGTGCTGAAAATTGAACCCTGTGCCTCCCACATGTGAGACAAGCGCTGTACCACTGAGCCACAATCCTAGCCCCAATTCCCAACTTTTAAGATAGATGTGTTGTTTTTTGATTCTTTTTTTTTTAAGCAAAGCTCAGTTAAAATAGGCTCATCACTGTGTTCCTTATTGGAATGTGCACAGATTTGTTGGTTTGCAAGTCACTCTGCCTGCCGGAACGTGGGGAGAGGGTAAAGTGGGTAGCTCAGCCAGTGAAGTAAGAGGCTGTCCCTGCCCCTGGGAAGACACGGCCTTCCTGATGATTCTCGGACCCTTGGGGAAGCCAAGATGTTATTTAAGCTGAAAGGTGATTTGGAAGATCCCACGAGTACAAGTCTTCAGATCTTATATCACTTTCTGAATTCTTTTATTTCCTTTTTTGTTCCAAAAACTAAAATTTCTAAAAACTCTTTGCCCAGTCTGGGAAGTGTCCATTTCTGAAACAGATAAAATGATAGCATCAGTATCCTTTTAAAATGTAGAAAACGTTGTGTTTGAACTTTGAAGATTGCATTGGCATGGTCAAGTTAGCAACTGTCTTTATGTGACTTTGACTTACTGTGATTTTTTAAAGCAATTTTCTATTATAATTTTACACTTGGGAAAAATTAAATATGATTAAAGCCTAATTTCTACACTTGATAGTTGAACATTAATTGAAAAGCAGTTCCTTTTTTAACCTTTATTTTTAAGGGTTATGGGGTATGATTTCTGTCAGTAGAAGTCACACTTGTGAGCTGGATGGGTGTTGGAGGGAGGAGCGGGCAGGTAGTGCCACACCCCTCCCGCGGCCGCTCCGTGGCGCCCGTCTGCCCTCGCCAGCACGCCGCCCTGGTCTGCCCGTCAGCATGCAGCCGGAGGGGTCGCCCCTGTTGGCATGTCGGTAGTTCGTTCCTTTAATTTTCTGAAACGGGTGCCAGCGGCAGGCTGAAGCCTGGTAGGACCCCGGGCGCTGCCCTCCCAGGAGGGCTCTCCTGGGAACCGTGGAGCTCCCTCGGTGGTGGCTCCTGCTGTGGAGTTGACCTCTCCTTCAGGTTCTGCATTTTTGACAACTTGATATGTAGCAAGGGCTGAGGATTTTATTTTGTTTGACAAACAAGAATCCTCACCCAGATCTCACTTTGTGCCCCTCCTTGCCTCCATTTCCTGCTGCCCCGGGTGAGAGTCAAGCACAGAATCAGACCCCAAGCCAGGGCTGGGCGACTCTCAGGGAGGTGTCACTGCCTTCACTCCCTCCCGCTTTTTGTTTTATTATTTATTAACTTAAATTTGATAAAACATCAAACTTCAATACCTCATATTTCATTTTTCTGAAATTCCATTTTTATGAAAAAAAGATTGCCAGCCAGCCTTCGAGCCTGTTCTGGGAGTTCTCGGATTACAGTACCTGTTAGCTTTCAGACACAGCTTAGGCACTTCTAAATTGTTAATTGAAGTATTGAATGAGTTTTAATTTTTTCAACAAATAAAATAGTTTCCACAGCTCACTTTTTATAAAAGACTTGTGCACCTTTCAGGATATGACCTTATTTCCTTCCTTCCTTTGTTTTTCTTTTTTTGGTCCTAGAGACTGAACCCAGGGGAACCTGCCACTGACCTACCCCCAGGCACCCCCGCCGTGTTTCTGAGACAGGATCTCACGTGTTGCTGAGGCAGATTTTGGACTTGGGCCTCCTGCCTCAGCCACCTGTTTCTGAAGATGGCTGACACTACTCTCTGACTGAACATTACACTGTAACTTTTACATTGTAAGCTACAGCTGAGATTCCCTATAGCTACTGTCTTAGGATCTAATCAGGAAAGACTGATTCAGCTCTTGAACCTGCTAGGTTGATGATTGTCCTGTGGTTCTGTCCACTGTGGCGACGGGTGCCCCATGCATTGCCTTGGTAGGGTGGCTGGTTTGTTCAGCAGTACTGACTGAGCACCTGTTTGAGACGCGTACTGTATCAGGGACTTGGCAGATGGCAGCTGCAAACCAGACCACCATCCTGGGATTTAAGGCATAGGAGCAAGAAGTGGCCTTATGCTGGGGTGGAACCCCAACCTCCAGCATGCTAGGCAGTGGCTCGGGCGCCCCAGCCCCTGAGCCGCACCCCAGCTCTAGGCTACAGAACTCTTTTTGCTTGTCATATATTTTAACTTAATAATTCTTTATTTGTTGTAATCAGTTATACATGACAGCAGAGTGCTCTTCAATTTAGGCTACAGAATTCTGAGTGTGTGATTTTGAGATCTGAGGGTACATTTAATCTGTGTTAAGTAATGCCCATATTTTGAATTTTTAGAAGAATGGACGTTAGTTTGGGTGCTTTTACTTTCTACTTATGCCATAGTAGAGCATTCATTGCCTTCAAGTGTCAGAAGAGGGTCATGTTTTTCAAAGGCAGGACTTGCTCTAACATTGAAAGCGAAGTTCTCACCGGGAGCGCGGCCTGGGGTCGTGTTGTCCTGTGGTGTCTTCTGGGTGATGAGCCTCATGGACCTTGTGGGCAGAGCCCGCCCTGCCGCTCAGAGCCCACACAGCAAGGGGCCTCGGGCTTCCGCCCCGTCCCGTCCTGGTGGCTGTGCTCCAGGAACAGCGAGACTTAGTGGTCTTCTTGCAAGGCAGCTTCCGCTTCACGGTCTTGCTGACGTTCATCTGGCCTCCCCAGGAGCATGGGGGTTCTTTGCTTCTTCGTGGATTTGGGGCATAATGTTTAGCTGTGTTTTCTTCAACTGCAATGAGAGAGTCCTAGTTTGTGGGAACCGTTTATCAGTTAGACAGTTAGATACTCTTGGAAAGACCCTCAGTGTAAATCCCACATGGTAAAACACTGAGGAGGGGGCAGAGACACCCTTTCCCCCAGCCGGAGCTCATGAGATGGGGTCCCCACTGTTGCCAGGAGGTCCAGTCCCGACTCGGGCTAGCTGGGCAGATTGAGGGCAGACCTGGGGCCCTTGAGCAGCAGGATTCCTCCCTCAGCTGGATCTGCCACAGTGAGGTCCACACACTGCCTAAGATAAGCTGCTCACAAAACTATTTGGAGTTCAGCTGAACAGTTAGACCCATCGAGCAGTTGGTCAGAAAAGCTGTGTTGTTTGCTGAGTAAAATCAATAAATTATTGGTGTCCGTGGAGCTTCTAACTGACCCCCAGCACGGTTTGTAAAGAGTTGGAGATCCTGAAAGGTGAGCTCCGCTGCGCTGCCTCCTTCAGGAAAGGACCAAAGTCCGCAGTTTCCGGTGGTCCCCATCCCTGCGAGGTGTCTCTGGGGCTGTGTCTTCCCCAGCCACAGTCACGCCTCCTAGAGACCCACAGGCGCATGGTGCAGTCGCCCGACCCCCTCACCAGTTCTCTGCGTTTGTCAGCGAGGTCACATGAGGTGAACCCTGTGGTCTGGATCAGTCATTTCCATTGACCGCGTGTGACATACACTGAATCAGCTGTCCCTGCAGTGACTCCAGAGTCCCCGGGAACACATACTAATTGTAGCAGCCGTGTCTCAGAGTAGCCGTCTACGACTGTGAGTAAGACAACTAGCAGCAGATCTCAGGGCTGCTCACAGGCTTCTTAGTTCTGAGGCCCTAACTCTGGTTCCTGGGATCTCAGTCTGCACTGCCAGTAAGAGGCAGGCCTGGAGGAAAGTCTCCTTGCGCCCCTCACCATGTCACTGTAGATCCTGCTAAGAGCGCGGCAGTAGCTAAGCTGGGGAGTCTGCCTTGTTCTCTGCTTGGAGCGCGTAAGCTTCAGCTCTGAGGACGCGGCTCTAGGCGCCATCTTCTGTCAGTGTTCTCAAGAGGGTAGGTTCACAGTGTCACTCGTTCACATGTTTATGAACAAAAAACTTAAAACAAGCACAAAGAAGGACGTGGCCATGGGAAGGCGTGGGGCACTCAGCAGGGGCCTATCAGATGCCGCTGTGAGAGGCTGGCAGCAGCTCGCTCCTCAGGTGGCTAGCCAGGCGCCGGGCCCCGCTCACCCAGCGTCGCTCACCCAGCGTCGCTCACCCAGCGTCGCTCACCCGCGTGGCGTGGCGTGGCGTGGCCTGCCATGCTGCTGCGGTGCTTTGGTTGAGGGATCTTGAAAGATGCCAGGAGGAGCAGCAGCGCTTTTTTTGGTGTTGTTTTGGTTTTAAATATTCTTTATAGTTGTTGATAGACCTTTATTTTATTTATATGTGGTGCTGAGAATTGAACCCAGTGCCTCACGCATGCTAGGCAAGCGCTCTGCCCCTGAGCCACCACCCAGCCCCGAGCAGCAGCGTTTTTAAAGAGCTCTTACAAAGCGCTGCTGAGGTTCTGGGAAGAGAGAGAGAGAATGCGCCCAGTGTAGCCGCCTGGCGTGTGCTTCCTGTGTGTGTCCCTGCTACCAGGTGCTGACAGGATGCACTCGAAATGCTGCAGCACACAAATAGGTCCTAGTGCATGCTCATTGATCACTTTGAGTACATTTGGATCTGAGTTTCATGTTTTGAACACCAAGTGGGTTGCTGCTTGGAGCAAGTGCCAGGCGGTGCTTTTTGCTAAATCGCTCGTGTATTTGTGGGATGGGGGAGGTAGCGAGAACGTTTTTTCTTGGTTTTGAATTTCCCTCGCTAAGGGCGGCAGTACCAGTTGCCAGACCGAACAGCCACAGCTTGCCAAGCTGTCACTGGGTTTGCTGCGAGCGAGACGGTGCTCCCCAGGGTCCCTGTGTTCGGGACTAGTTGTTTCTCATTGTGAAAAAGAGCTGAGCAGAGGACAGTGGAACGGGGTGTGGGAGGCCTTTGTGTCCCGTGTAGTGTCGCAGGAGCCTCGGGGATGCCCGCTGTTCTGTGTTGGCAGGGTTTGCGTGGCTGCTGTCCTGCTAACCTGCTTAGTAGGCCTAGTTCACTGGCTCCGTGGACTCCTCCTCGCGTCATGCTGGAGGCCCCTCCAGCTCCTGGGTAGCGTTTCTCTCCCGCTAACGCAGGAGTGTGCAGTAGTGGGTGAGCATGCTTAATCTCGTGGAAGCGTAGTCGTCGTCGTCGTCTTCTCTTGAAGGACTAACGATTTACCATAGTAGAAATTTTTTTCAGCTTTTGGATGCAGCGTGGAGACGCACGCGCTCGGGTCGCCTCCAGCCCCACCCGCTCACGGTCTCCCTCTCTGCCCGCAGCGCAAGTGGAAGTGCTGTCGGCCGCGCTGCGCGCTTCCTGTCTGGATGCTCACGAGGAGACCAGCGTGGAAAAGAGAAGCGGCCTGCAAGATGAACCGGGTATAAATGAGCTACCAAATTGTAAACTAACTCAAGATGATTCTGTGCCTTTAATCTGCGATGCCGTTGAGGTAACGAACCACGAGGAGTTTGCCGAGCGAGAGCGCTGGCCTCGGCGGCCTTGGTGGGGATGGCGTGGCTACTCACTTCCAGTTAGTGTGTTCCGGGGCTGCTGCTTTATCACATCCTTCTGCGTAGAGTAAAAGCGACTGTCCTCGTCCTGTCCTTGTGACGCTGTAGACTCCTGGGAACTAGTCCCCGTCTGCCTGTGACCATAGTGGCAGGCTCGTGCTCACGTAGCTCACTGCAGTGAGACAGTCTTGCTGGAGACAAAGCCCTTTATTAAGAATAATTAACTCTTCCCTTTTCTTTTTGGAGAGGTGCTTTGTTTCTGGTCGGACCATTTCACTGCAGCAAGCAACACAGTGTTCTGAGAAGATCGGGACTTGAGGCCACGTTGCGGAGGGCCAGTGGCCCTGTCTGGACTCGAGTGTGAGGGTGGGTACTGTTACGAGCCGCGTCTTCACTGCGCACTGGGAGCCCACGGGGCCCTCCTTGGTTTCCCGCCACAGCCCCAGCAGCCAGCAGCCAGCAGCAGTGGCTCTGTCTCTTCTCCCCGGTTGCCTAACAACAGAGGGAACATGCCACTCGTTGCCAGAATCCAGTGGCCCCGGGTCCCAGCGGCTTGCGTGATAAGCTCAGGCACGCATGCACTTCCACTTTGGGGACAGCAGGGTTTTTCGAGCTCTAGCGCGTCCGGTTTAGTCCTTGTCAGATGGTGTCTGCTGTGGTTGGACGTCCGGAGCCCAGTGCTCTGCAGTGACATGCTGACCATTTGTTGGAGATTTGACTGCTGTGACATTTCTGCATTTTAGAAAGTTTTGTATTTGTTGGCTTTGTGGGGGGGAGTTCTCTAATTAAAAGTAGATGTTTCTGAATTAGATATTAACAGCCAACAACAAATAATAGAAGAGAAACTGCATATGACAGCCAGGGGCCTCTGAGTCGGTTGACTAAAGAAGCCTCTCAGTGCTGTTTTGTAAATGAGTTAATTCAAGATGCTCGGTCCATTGAAGAATTACTTTCAAATTTACTTTTTCATCACTCTCATTTTCCTGGAATAAACTTTCACAAATTCAGCAGCTCTTCAGCAAGTTTGATTTAAAGCAGAGGAAGTTCCTACGAAGCCTCGGGCTGGGCTTGTGTGTTTCTTGGTGCTGGGGTCAAGCAGGGCCTTGCGCGTGCTAGACGAGTGCTCTGCACTGAGCTGCACCCCACCCAAGGCCTTAGGTATGCTTATAAACTTTTAAAAACCTGAGGCGTTGATACGTGTTCCCGTCCGGGTGGCACCCTTAAAAGGTAATCACTGGTACAAAAGAAAAAAAAAGGAAGGTAAGTATCCAGTGAAATGGTTTAAATGAGGAGAGCTTGGAGGAGGAGGGCTCCCTGAGCACGCCTTCTTCCCAGCAGGGTGTGGACGCCACTCCGCACTATGCCCAAGATGACGCGGATGTGAGCACCAGCAGTGGCTTCAGCCCCGAGGAGGAGAGGAGGGCCAAAGTGCAGGTGAGCTGCTGCCCGCTGGCTGTGTCGTGGGGCTTGTCGTGCTGAGGGAGACGCTCCGCGGAGTGGCTCGGAGCACCGACCTTCCCCGGGTCATTCCCACTTTGCAGGCCCGTGAGCACACGTGTGCCCTTTTATCTTTCCAGACCAATAGGGTCATTCCCCGCCACTTAGGTGTGGCCTTATTTGTAACCTAGCTTTTAGATTTAGTGATTCTAATTGGTCTTTAAGCTGTTTATTGTTTAAGATCTTAATTAGCTCTAATGTTGCTTTGTATACGCACATATGTTTTCCTTAGCATGTGTTTCTTATCTCTTTTCAATTACTAGATAGCCTCAAATTCAACATTAAAATCCACATATTTAAAAGTGATTTGGGGGCTGGGATTGTAGCTCAGTGGTAGGACATTTGCCTAACGTGTGAGGCCTGGGTTTGAGTCTCAGTACCACATATAAAATAAAGGTCCATTGACAACTAAAAAAGTACTTTAAAAAAAAAGGTAATTTTGCCTGATTTATGTCCAACCTGCTGAAAGCACATTTAAATGCTGAAAATGCATCACTGTCCTCTTTCTCCATTAGGATGTTGTACCTCAGGCTTTGTTAGATCAGTATTTGTCCATGACGGACCCCTCTCGTGCACAGACGGTGGACACTGAGATTGCCAAGCACTGTGCATACAGCCTGCCGGGCGTGGCCCTGACCCTGGGCCGGCAGAACTGGCACTGCCTGCGGGAGACCTACGAGACCCTGGCCTCCGACATGCAGGTGGGTGAGGCCACCAGAGACGGTGCGGCATGAGCATAGAAGGCCACGGCTTTTGGCTTCAAAAACCTAAACAATTTGTTTCAGTAAATTTCTGTGGGTAGCTTAAAAGTCCTATCAGAGAGCATTGTACATCAGGACCGAGAGTTCGGCCTCTCCGTTGTGGTGCACTGGGTGCTTCACCTGGACAGAAGCAGAGGCCATTTCCATCAAGCACTAGGCCCTTGGGTTGCAGGTGTCGGCCTCGACTCCACAGAACTCTGGGGCTCCTGTGGGGTAGGAGCCTTGGGAACCCGGGCCGACAGTCCTGTGCCCGCCTGTCCCGTCCTGCTCAGAGGTCTCTGCCCTCACCCGTGCTGTGTGTTGGGCTTGAGCGTGCGGCACAAGTGCCGGGGCTGCCGAACTGTTGGTGGAGGTGCTTCTGTGGATGAAGTTTGAAGTAACAGCGTCAGTTTTGAGTTAAGGAAATGGAGAAAAGAGGTTTCAATCTAAGTTTCCTAGCAAGCAGCACGTTTTTGCTCAGGAGCTCTTAGGGCTGTACACAAAAGCTTTTCCTGTTCTTGTATTTACGTTGTTAGTCCCATACAAACAAGTTTTGTTGGCTTTTATCTAAGATTGAACCCTCTTCTGAAAGAAGAGTCGAGTGGGATGGTGCCAGGTAGCCTCTGACACCTGTGGACTTCAGGGAATTAGGGACCTGCTATTCAGAGAACTGCAGCACTGTCTGTTAGTAATTCCCGAGTGCCATTTGCTTCATAAACGAAAAGCACATGGAAACCACTGTGCAGGGAGGTTCTTTGTCTGTTTTAATTCTCATAACAGACGTTTGAAACTCAGTGTCCACTATTCTACAGTCATGCGTTTGCTCTTATTTAATATTTAGAGATTAAGATTCAAAGAACGATGCACTTGTGTTTAACTTGCTAACACAGCTTTTATCTCTGCAGTGGAAGGTTCGAAGAACCTTAGCATTCTCCATCCACGAGCTTGCGGTCATTCTTGGAGATCAGTTGACAGCTGCAGATCTGGTTCCAATTTTTAATGGATTTTTAAAAGACCTTGATGAAGTCAGGATAGGTGTCCTTAAGCATTTACATGATTTTCTAAAGGTAACTTTACAATTTTTCACTTAAAATTTTATAATGAAGTTCCATTATAAACCTAAAATTTTGTTTCATGTTTTGTGTTTTTGGTGATCAGCAGGGATTCTTATGTATTTTTTTAAAAATATTTTTTTAAGTTGTTGGTGGACCTTTATTTTTTCATTTATTTATATTTGGTGCTGAGACTCGAACCCAGTGCCTCAGGCATGCTGGGCAAGTGCTCTGCCGCTGAGCCCCAGCCCAGCCGTCTGTGTATTCTTTTATAAAGAAATACAGCAGTGAGTTGGTGGTCAGATGTGACTTAAGGGGAAAAGCCATATTTTGATGAGTTTTGCCAGGATCATTTAAGATTCGTGCCAGCATTCATTTTAAGTGGTGTTAGGTCATGGTTACACACGTCTGTACCTTTTTCTTCTTGGCATTATGGAATAAGATGCAGGTTAAGACCTTAGGAGCCGCGGGCTTGCTCTGTGGCATTCCCAAGTGGTCACTCCTTGACTCGGGCCCTCTGCTCCCTGAGTGGCGCCTGGGTTCACAGATGGCTTGCTTCCCAGACTGTCATTTTGAACTAGTTGTCCTGGGGATTGAACCCAGGGCCAACCACTCTACCATGAGCTACGTCTCCATTCCATCACCTTAAAGTAGTTCTTTGTTTGAATTAGAAAAGTAATTGTAATTATAGAAGAATTTATAATCCTGCTTTTGAAAAAAACTGACTTTGTTAGAACATTTCATATAAAGCAGACTTGAAATTCTTTTGTTTCAATGTCCTTTATAGCTTTTATCCCTTTAATTCAAAGTTGGTCAGAAAACACATGTTGAATATAAATATTTCATCTCTTCCTCCAAACAGTCTCCCTGTTTTTTGTTTTGTTTTTGGTCAGCTTGATCTCTGCATTGTGAACTGGCCTTTCACCCTTGGGGTCAGCGTAATGTGATCCCTTTCTGTTCAAGCCTCAGATGTGGGTGCTGGGACCTCGGGAGCCCCTCTGTAGGCAGGCCTGTGCGTCGAGCACAGAGGGCGCTGGAGCCAAGACGTGCCCTGCGTGTGCCCTCTGCTTCTGGGTGGCTTGTCTCTCAGGTCTTTTCAGGAGCCAAGAGCCAAGAAGTTGTCTTGTGTTGGATCATTGAGTGTGTTTTGGAACGGAGGTGAATCGCCTGGTCCCTGTAAGCGTGGAGCGTGCTCTGCAGAGCCGCGCGCCTGGCTGCGGGCCCGCTGCTACGAGCAGCCTCCCCCGGCCCTTGCCTCCTTTCCTCACCCCACACTTCTTTTCGCTTCCAGACGGCTGTGCTCTGGGCAGCGTGGTAGTCAGTGTGCCTTGTCCCACAAGACAGGTCAGGTGGCTCCAGCAACATCCCCGAGGCGACGTCAGCATTTGCTGGGGCTTGCCTGTCCTTAGGCAGTGCCCGCGGAGAAGGGTGGGCAGAGGCGCTGGAGCTGCTGCTCGGGGTGAGGTCAGGGGGTTTGCGTTCCTGTCACCAGCACCACGCCTGCAGGCACAGCACAGCAGGTGCTGGGTGCGTTCTCTTTTCATGTTTTTTGCTCAAGTATGCATTAAGCGCCTACTCTGTGCCATGAGAGTGCGTCCACCATGCGCTCGGCGTACATGTAGGGGCAGTCACTGCTTCAGGGTGCACGGGAGAGGAGCCGAAGGGCCGTGTAGGCCTGCAACAGCCTTGGGGGGCCGAGACTTCCAGAGCAGATGGCGACTCTGGAAGGAAGGCGGAGTCACCTGGGAGACAGGAATCAGTGCCCACTCTCCAGCCGTGCCCTGCAGACCCCGCGCGTCTCCACAGCAGCTCCCCAGCCGAGCCGGGAGGGCGGCGTGGGTGCGGCTCCCGGTAAGTGTGGTGTCCGTGTCGTTTCCAGCTCCTTCACGTGGACAAGCGGAGGGAGTACCTGTACCAGCTGCAGGAGTTCCTGGTGACCGACAACAGCAGGAACTGGCGCTTCCGCGCCGAGCTGGCCCAGTAAGTGGGGCTGGCCGGGCGCCTGGGCTGTGGCCGCCGTGCCCTTGCCGGCCCTCCGGTGTGGGTCCTCAGAGCAGGGCCAGGGCTCCAGCAGTGCCTGGGCCGCTGCTTGGGGGGCGGGGCTTCTCTCGCGAGCGGCCCACCCCTGGTCCTCGGAGGCCCTGCACCCGGGCTTCTCCCTGCAGCAGGCCACGCTGGCTTGATGCGAAGGGCTTCCCGCTCTCCTGGGGTGCCGCACTATCTCCGCCCTGCCCCAGCCCTCCTGGGAGCCTCTGCCCACGGCCTCCTGCAGAGGCCTGAGGCTTTTGCTGCCTGTGGGAGAAGGCCCAGAGTGCCCCGTGTCGCCCGTGTTGCTGGAACCTGTCTGGCACTTCATACCTGCTGAGGACCTCCCTCCTGACCGGGGCGGGGGCACCCTGTGGGAGACGGTTTACAGTGGAGCAAGCCCCGTGTCCGGCACCCGGCTGCCAGCCACTGTGGGAGCCACACCTGCCCTGGGAAGCTGGGTGGTTCCAGGTGGTTTCGTGTCACCTTGGGGCAGCGGGCGCCTCTTCCATCCACGCATCACTCAGGCGTGACTGTTGGTGTGTCCCATCTTCCTGGTGCTCTTGATGTCCTGGAGGTCTTCAGGTTCCCTAAGACCGGGCAGGCAGTTTCTAGGGGCCCTCTGCAGTCATCCCCAGCAAGTGCACCCTTATCCCGGAGGCTGCTACAGTCTTGCCAGGCGCACAGTAGGGCCCCCGTTTGCTAGAACTCTCTGAGCTCACACATTCGTGCATGGAGTTTCTCAGCATGTTCTAAACCATGACTGGGAAATCGGCCAGGTTACAGTGGACACTCTGGGAAGGGCTTTGTTCTTTCTCTGTCCTCACAAGCCTTAGTCTGTCCTGTGTAACTGTCACAAAACACTGGATGCTGGCTGACATGCTCATGATGATGTGGTGCTGCCGCCTGGCTGCGTCACAGCGTGGCACGAAAGCAAAGGGAGTGAGCCACCGTTTGAGCAGGGAGCCAAGAGACGGGCGGGCCAGCTCACCGGCACAGCACTTCCCTCCTGAGCGCTCACCCGTCCAGGGAGGCCTGGCCCGTTCCTTGAGACAGTGGGCCTCCACTGATGAGGACGGCGCACCGCGACCTGGTCACCTGCCCCAGGGGCCGCCTCCCAGAGGTGCCACCACCTCAGCACTGTTGCTTAGGGACTGTGCTTCCGGTGTGTGAAGCTTGGGGCACAGAATTCCACAGCGCTGTGCTCCTCACATTCTGTGGGAGACATCGCCTTGAGTCGCGGTGCCAAGCACGTTCGGGTGACCCGCGGCTGCGGGGCCTGGTGGGAGAGGCCCGCTGCGTCCCTGGCGGCGTGTGCGGCGGTGCAGAGTGCTGAGATGGGGACCTGTTTGTAATTCTGAACGCGGGCTGAGTCCTGTCCCCGTCATTCGTTGCAGACAGCTGATCTTGCTCCTGGAGCTGTACAGTCCCAGAGACGTCTACGACTACTTGCGTCCCATTGCTCTGAATCTGTGTGCAGACAAGGTCTCCTCCGTCCGCTGGATCTCCTACAAGCTGGTGGGTCTCCTCGGGAGCTCCCCAAGCAGCCCTCCTCTCTGAGGTCACAGCAGAGGCGGGTCCTCACTGTCCGTGCTCCCCCCAGGTCAGCGAGATGGTGAAGAAGCTGCACGGCGCCACACCCCCCACCTTCGGGGTGGACCTCATCAACGAGCTGGTGGAGAGTTTTGGCAGGTGCCCCAAGTGGTCTGGCCGGCAAGCCTTTGTCTTCGTCTGCCAGGTGAGAAGGACCCAGATGTGCCCATTGGTGGGGGTTCTCCTGGCGCCCTGGCTGGCCCGTCTCTGTCTTTCTACCCCCTCCTCGTTGGGGACAGAGCCCACCACCTGGCCTCTGTAGGACCTCCTGTTCCTGGGAGTTGGACCCTTTGTGGTTTGTGGTCTCCGCCAGTCCTCTGCCTCCCTGTCAGCTGGGCATGTCCCCCGTGGCGAGTGCCATGTGCGGGCCCCCTGGCGACGTGCACACACTGCTGAGCCCCTACATGGGGCGCACCCCACCCTGAGGGCCAGAGCGCTGGTGTGCATGCCAAGGCGGCTGGACATGCGCTGCAGAGCAGCCTGCAAACCCGGGGGGGGGGGGGTCCTTGTAAAGATTCTACCCGTGTGTTTTAATTGATGCCTAAGCATGGCACGTGTGGGCTGCCCCGTGGTGTGGGCGCCTCGCCCACCGCGTGCCGGGTGAGCCCTCCGACTGTGCCCGTGTTCTCTCTTGCTGGGGGAGCAGTCGCACCCCTTCCCCTGCACCTCCTGGACTCACTGCCCTGCTCCCCACTGCAGACGGTCATCGAGGACGACTGCCTCCCCATGGACCAGTTTGCTGTGCACCTGATGCCACACCTGCTGACCCTGGCGAACGACAGGGTTCCCAACGTCAGAGTGCTGCTCGCGAAGACACTGAGACAGACTCTGCTGGAGAAAGGTGGGTGGGAGACGGCGGGAGGGCGCAGGGCGTGCGGGGTCCGGCGACCCAGGACCCCAGGCCACGTGCACAGGAGGGCACAGTGCAGTGATGAAGGGACCTCTCGTCAGTGCTCTGCGGGCCTCTGCTTTTTCCCTGAGCACTCCCCGTTTGGGCAGCTGTGCCCGGCGTGTGCCGTGCTGCCTTGGGCACGCTGCTCCCCTAGCTGCGCTGTCCTCGCAGCCCGTCCCTGCTTGTGGACAGTGCAGGAAGCGCAGGAGAAGGCTGGTGATGAGCCACAGGCAGAGCAGAAGGAACTGCTTCCATGTTTCTTTGCTCTTCATGTGAACTCTTTCTAAACGCAGTGAAAATACAGCGGTAGCTGCATGCGTACTGCACCCGTCGTCCAGCAGCCCCGCAGCCCAGGGGCTGAGGCGGGAGGACCGCAGCACCTGGGCCCTGTCTCAAAAGTTGAAAGTTTTTAGAAAGGGGTGGGAATGTAGCTTAGTGGTAGAGCCGCCCTGGGCCAGCCAGCACCACACCACCCACATGGGAAAACGCAGCAGAGGACAAAGTGCCTCAGAGGGTGGCTTGGCTTTGAGAGTGAGCGTGTGTGTTGGGGGCGACGGGCGGTGTTTCTGCTAAGTGAACCAGTGGCTAAAAAGCTTCTCTTTTTTTTGGTCCTGGGGATTGAACTCAGGGGCCCTCGACCACTGAGCCACACCCCAGCCCTATTTTGTGTTTTATGTAGAGACAGGGTCTCACTGAGTTGCTTAGCACCTCACCATTGCTGAGGCTGGCTTTGAACTCGCGATCCTCCTGTCTCAGCCTCCCCAGCCTCTGGGATTACAAAAAGCAGATTGTTTTAATATTTTTCTTAGTTTTAATATTCCTTAGCTGCTCTTCCTCTCTCTGTTTCCTTACTCTGTTCTCATTAGCTCCACGTGGCAGTGACGTGCACTCTGACACGTCACACGTACATGGAGTATAACTGCTCGTCCTTCTGGTGGGACGTGAGGTGCAGTCACACAGGGCATGTAGTCACGGATGCACACGGGGTGCAGTGCGCCATCCAGTCTGCTGTCCTCCCTGCCCCGTGCCCGCTGTGTGCCCGTCACTGCCCCGCCTGACCCTCCTTAGCTGCTCTTCAGTGAGTCTCAGCTGCCGTAGGAACGGCGCGAGGCTCAGCAGTCGCACTTACTCCGGGACCTTTTCCTTGCCGGGTTGGAGTGGCGCTCGTAGCTGAGCGCGGCGGGCCGGCCCTGCTGGGGTAACGGGAACTTCCTCGTGCTCCCAGGGCGATTGAGGTGCCGTGTGTCATTTGCAGAGTACTTCCTGGCCTCCGCCAGCTGCTGTCAGGAAGCGGTGGAGCAGACCATCATGGCCCTGCAGAGGGACCAGGACAGCGACGTCAAGTACTTCGCCAGCACCCACCCTGCCAGTACCAAAGTGTCCCAAGACGCCATGAGCACAGCCTCCTTGACCTACTAGATGCCCGAGTCCTCCTGCCTCCCTGAGGCCGCGTCCTGGGCAGGGCGGACGGGAGGGAGGACAGATCCTCCCCCTGCAGACTCCATCGCAGGTGCCGGTCGCCCACACCTGAGCAGGGTGTGTGTCAAGAGCGAGTCCAGTAGACACTACTATCTTGACTTCAAGGGAAATAACTTCTCAGAGGATTGTAATTGTCACCGAAGCCTTAACTCCTTCCGTCTTCCCGACTGACGACACTTGAATCGCAGAGCGTCTTCGCTGTGGCAGGGCCGGGCTCCCACAGAGCTGCGCTGCGCTCTCCCTGGTCACTGAGATCCTCAGAGCCAGAGGCGACGTGCACCCAGGCGAAGACCTTCAGTGTTCGCCCACGTCTGCCGCCCGCCCGCCCTGGTGCAGAGTCCCGCGGAGGCAGGAGGAGGAGGCTGTGGGGTCTCCCGGGGCTGGTGCTGACGCTGCAGTAGAGTCTGATCTTAGCCTAATGCAGCATATTGCTGTGCACACTGACGGAACGTTCGCTCACGTCTGTCCTGACGTCTCATGCTGGTCATGACTTGAAGGAAGTTTCTTAGCACGCACATGGTTACGTCGGGTGTTTTAACTTGATCATGGTCAGCTCTGAGGTGCGACCTTCTCCACACGCTGTACATACCCGTGCCCCTCTGGGGAGTGCCGCAGTCTGAATCATGCTGTTGGAACTGTCGAGGCACACGCTCTCTTGTCCAAATAAAGTTTATTAATAAGATCTATACAGAGAGGTATTTACACTCTGGATTGTTTTCTATGTCTACAAATAAATCAATTTGTGACCTGTATTAATTTAGTATAAAATGGGGAAACTAGATTAAAGTATTTGTCTTTTAAATAGTTCGGTGGTCTCTCTGGGCTCTGCCTGTGTTCTCGGCTCGGGTTTTCAGTTGGCAGACAGCTGGGCCTCCTGAGCTCCCTCCTGCAGCCCCGAGGATGACCAGAGCAGGGGCCGGCCTGGGGCTTGGCCTGAAGCCCCGCCCGTGAAGAGGGACGGGCAAAGCCTGCCCCCATCAGAGGCGCTTCTGGGAGGTGCGCGGTACCCGCGTGCCCCGCGAGCCCAGGGTGAAGCCCGAGGCGGCCCTGGCTGACGATGGGGCAGCGACCCTCGGGTGCGTTTGGGGCGGTCCGGCTGCCTCCCGTGGGGACTCGACCAGCCTCTGGTGTGCAATTCGTGCCTCGAGACCCAGGTGCCTGTGCGTGGGGGGACGTGTGGGCAGGTGCCACTGGCAGGGCAGCCCTCTGCATGGGCTCTGCTGAGGGAGAAGGCGGCAGCTGAGCGCGTGGAGCTGGGAGGAGGCGAGGCGCCCAGCAGCCGCAGCCACACGGCAGAGGGGGAGCGCAGGGCCTTCTGGCTGGTGACGGGAGGGAGGCAGATGGTGAGTGGGGCGTGGTGGCCACGCCTGTCCTTGCAGCCACTGGCTGAGGCAGGAAGAGGGTGAGTCCCAGGCCAGTCTTGGCAGCTTGGTGACACAGTGCTTCAAAAACGGGGCTGGGGATGTGGCTCTGGTCAGGCTCCCCAGCTTCTTTCTCCAGGACCAAGGACAACGAAAAGCAGCAGGCAAGTGCTGGGCACCGCGGCCACACGTCACCCAGCGTCTCGGGAGGCTGAGGCAGGAGGATCACGAGGCAGCAACGACAGGCGCTAAGCGACCCAGTGAGGCCCTGTCTCTACATAAAGCACTGGGGCTGGGGACGTGGCTCGGTGGTCGAGGGCCCCTGGGTTTAACCTCCAGCAACCCCACCCCCCAAGAGAGAGCAGGTAAGAATGAAGTCCACGCCGGGCAGCTGCTCTGCCACGGTCCTGAGCCAGCACGGGGGTGTTTGAGAGGCTAGGCACGAGGAGGACAGGCACGAGGAGGACAGCCACAGCTTCCGTCCCGACGGAGCTCGTGTGGCCGGCCCCTTCCCACCCAGCCTCCCCTGGCAGCCCCCTGCCTGCTCTGCCCTCATCCGGGAGAGGGAACTGTGTTCACCCCTTAAAAGGGGCTTCCTGTGACCCTGTTGACAGTCCCAGGAAGCCACTCCCTGCTGGACGCTCGAGGAGCCCATGACCTTTGTCCTGAAATCCTGGACGCACCTGTGGTCCAGAGCCCTTCACTTTCTTCTAGAACCCTCTACTCCCAGAGAGCAGCCATGCCCGTGTGGCACCAGGGAGGCCTGCCTCGGGGGTCCTTGGTCGTGGGGCGGACGTCACATGCCTCCTTGTCAGGGACGCCTGCCTGGGCTCTTCAGCCTCTGGGCCCTGGTGTGACACCTGCTCCCCTCTCTGGGTTGATAGGAGTCCCCTTGATACTGGCCAGTCCGTGTCCAGGGCAGCAGGCAGTGCCAAGCGGTACGGGCTGGTCAGCTGGCCTCGCGCCGACTGCAGGGCCGGGCATGTGCGGGCCTGGCCGCGGGGCCCTGGGTGCTTCCGTGGACATCCAGGAGGGACTCGTGCGCAGAGGGAGGGCGAGAGGAGAACAGCAACTTGAAGCTCAAGGTGGGTTTTGCAGGGTGTCCTGGAGACTGAGCGGGTGCCGTGTCACAGCCCCACCCCGGCCCTTCCTTAATTCTGAGACAGCGTCTCGCTGAGTTGCACCCCCTGCCTGGGCCTCCTGGGTGCACTGGGATCCCCGGCGTTGCCCAGCGCCCAGCGCCCAGCACGGGCAGCTCCTCCGCGTGTGACGGGGCTGGGCGCCTCGGGCTGGGGAGGCCCGCACCTGTTCCTGCCCGCGCCAGGCAGCTGCCGAGTAGCATTGCCACACGTTCAGGAGGAAAGCGGGCGGTCTTGTCAGAGGTCCTCGAGCCCACCCTGTCCCCAGCAGACGCCAGCTGTGTGGCAGGCACAGCGCAGGGCCAGCCAGGCGCCCAGGAGCTCAGGCTCGGGCAGCCAGCAGCCAGGCGGCAGCCACCCTGCGTGGGGAGCTGCCGGGGTTTTCCTGGGTGGTTTCCTTGGTTTGGAAGGCTGGTGACACGTGTCTGAGCGTCACATGCCTTCCTGGGCGTGACCCCCGCTCAGACCAGACCCCATCGCAGACTCCAGTGCCAAGCCGTGGGACTCTTCCTCTCATCACGAGGACGTTCTGACAGCTCGCACCACACCGGGTCGAGGCCCACGGTCCCTGGTGAGGGCCCTTCCCCGGGCGCCCGCCATCGCGCTCTGCTCACCTGCACCAAAGCAGCCCCTGGCTCCAGGCCAGGCTGTTCACACAGGTGTTTCAAGTTGGGGGCAGAGGCTGCGGAGTCCGAGTCCTCCCCAACCTCCCCTCTGACCCACCCCCCTTTATTTTTGTCACCAGGGATTGAACTCAGGGGCACTCGACCACTGAGCCACTCCCCAGCCCTATTTTGTGTTTTATGTCGAGACAGAGTCTGTTAGTGCCTCGCTGTTGCTGAGGCTGGCTTTGAACTTGAGATCCTCCTGCCTCAGCCTCCCGAGCCGCTGGGATAACAGGCGTGGCCACCGCGCCAGGCCCCTCTGACCTCTCGGTCCTTCGGCATCCTGCGCTTGGCCCCACACTTGGTGGTCCGGGCTGCTCTCCTCAAATAACAACCTCTTCCGTCACTAGGATCCCCAGGACCTGTGGTCGGGCTGCTCCCCATTTGCCCCTGGCAGGACGGTCAGACCTGGCAAGTCACAATGCAAGGCTCCAGACGCAGGCGGAACGACTCCCACTGGTCTGAAATGCAGACACGGGCGTCCTCTATGCGACAGCTCGGCCCAGGGGAAGGGCAACGCAGGTGAGCAGGGAGCCTCCTGGGAAGACGCCCAGGACAGCCTGGGCCGGCCTGGCCTCCCAGCCGCCTCTCCAGAGGACACGGCTCCTCCTGTGTAGCTGCCCTTTGCCTTGGAGCCTGACTGCCGGGGTCGTCAGAGGTCGACAGCGGTCACACGGTGCGAGGTTTCTAGAGATCCCTGCCTGGAAACGTTCTGGAGAGCTTCTCCAGAAAGGTGACCTTTCAAGGAAGAGGCCCGGCTTCCTCTGCTTGCGGCTGGAGCTCCACTGCTGACCCCAGGGCCCCTCTGGCCAGTGGTGACTGCACAGATGGCCCATGGCCCGTGGCAGGCCCCCTGCATGCCGGGAGCCTCGGTCTCCCATTGGGAAAATGCTGGGCGCAGTCTGGGTGTGGCTGGACTTGAGGCTGGCGAATGAACTCGTCTTCACGAATGCCTGTGTCCCCGGCCCGGCTCTGTGCCAGGAAGTCCTAGTGCCGTGACGACACAGGCGTCTCGTCTCGCGGGGAGACACTGGGCATGATGCTGAGAACCCAGGCCACTGTCGTTTCAGCCTTTTTGAAGTTTCAGCCTTTTGCCGTGAAAGCAGCTGAAGTCCCACAGGTTGAGAAGCTTGCGGGAGGCTGTGCAGGGAGGACGCCCGGTTCCCAGCTGCTGGCTGGAGACCTGCCCACTGCTAAGCGCCATCTGTCGCAGCACCGCCCAGTGCTGGCCCAGCCACCCACACCAAGGCCGGGAGCCAAAGAGACGGACGCCTGAAGCCTGCTGGGGCAGCGAGTTCAGACGCCAGAGGACAGGACAGAGCAGGTGAGGTGGACCGAGCAGAGCTCACTGCACACACTCGTCCTCTTCCCTTTTCTGCCGCGCGAGGAAAGCGTTTGTTTGCTAAGGTAGCAGCGAAGTCCCAGAGCTGAAGAGGGAGCCTGTCGACTTCAGGCCTGGTGGCGAGGCAGGAACGTCGCGGCAGCCGTCCTTGTGCCCCACGGAGGAGCCTGGGCGTGGGGCTTCAGGAGGCTGCCCCGTCCTGGGCACTTCGTGGGGCTCCTCGGTCTTAGCGTGGAAGTTCTCACTGTCCATGCTGCACGATGTCCACCTACCTACAAGTGCGCAGTCCTGTTTTGAAGCCTGCTTTCTACATGACTCCAGCGACCCCATCTGTACCTTGAATGGCAGTAACGAGCACTAAGTTGCCATCACAGCCAGAAACAGCACAGGAAGCACGCGATGGAACATTCCAGAAAGCCCAGGCTGCTGCGCAGTCAGCCTGGCTAGATTCAAAAGGTGGGTTGTTTTTAAGTATTCTAGTATTTATTGCACACTGCTGATTCAATGAACGCTGTTAAATAAAAAGAAATGTATCCTACAGCCAAGAAATAGTCGCAGTAGAAAAAAATCCCACAGGCACTACATCCCATCTCGGAACATCACAAGCAGAGCACAAAGGGCGAGTCCGGTGGGAGCTCAGATTAGGATGCTGTGGACGGTGACGACCGGGCTCCTGGGGTTTCAGAGGACCACCTCCTGGAAATTAGACCAGTGGCCACTCGTGTTACGTCCCGGCAAAGCAGCCGTCTACGATCTGCCTCTGCCGACTTCCTGTGGGTTGAATTTAAATGTGATGGACTGACACGGTGGCACACGCCTGTCATCCCAGTGGCTCAGGAGGCAGAGGCAGGAGGACCACAAATCCAAAGCCAGGCTTAGCAGCTTCGCAAGGCCCTAAGCGAGTTAGCAAGACCCTGTCTCTAAATAAAAAAATAAAAATAGGCTGGGGATGTGGCCCAGTGGCCGAACGCCCCCAAGTTCAATCTCTGGTATTTAAAAAAAAAAAAAAGATGGGCTAGCAGAGGAAATTTCAAGGCAGCACGGCATTCGGGGGGCATGGGTATTGCTGGTGACTTTTAACCATATTTACTGTGATAATCAGGAGCAGAAAAATGTGGAAAGCTTGCAGTTTGGCCAGAAAAGTACAAGTGCAAACGGGGCTGAGGAAGGTGCAATTGCGCTGGTTGCTGGAGAGGTTACCGCCACTGGAGGGAAGCCGGAGGCGCCGGTGAGCCTCCCAGAAACTGGAGGCCACACCCACCCCAGGCTCCAGGGGGAAGTAAAAGTTCCTGAGAGACCAGTGGGGCACCCTGCTCGCCCAGGGGCCGGGAGGGGGTTCCCGATGCTCAGCCACCCAGGCGCTGAGACCGCGGCAGCCGCTGCAGCTGGGGTCCCAGGAGGCTTGGCATCAACCACGTGCTGCTGGTTCTGCAAGAAGACAGGACGCTGGACTCGGGGTCAGGGAGGCTTCCACCAGGATTTCCAGGGCAGGCCCGAGAGGCCAGGCCAGGGGCAGCAGGGCAGAGTCCTCGCGGGCTGCCACTGAGAGGGCCAT
This sequence comes from Geosciurus inauris, assembly GCA_004024805.1. NCBI lineage: Eukaryota > Metazoa > Chordata > Mammalia > Rodentia > Sciuridae > Geosciurus > Geosciurus inauris. Next base: position 30,373 of record PVHX01007853.1, on the reverse strand, counting down.
GCGCGAACACGCAGACGGAAGCCAAAGCCGTGGGAACCGACCGGGACGAGGTCATGTGGGCTACAGCCCACGAGGCCTGGGGACAGAACCACGTGGCCCCTTTGGAGAGAACACGAGGACGCCATATGGCCCAGAGGCGGGCTGGGTGTGGAGCTGCAGGACTTATCTGCCAGTTGGGTTTCAGTCTTGTCCTGGTCCCATCCCAACTTTTCCATGCCCTGATTTCTCCCTTTTGGAATGGAAGTGCTTACGCTGTGCCACTACTACTCTGTGCCACTGCTACTCTGTGCCACTACTACTCTGTGCCACTGCACATTAGATTCACGTGACTTGTTCTTGATTCCTACCGGGGCTCGTGCTGTTTGAGGTTTGGGATTTGAAATTTTGGTAATGCTGAGACTGTTAAGAGTATGAGGAACCTCTTGGAAACGTACATAGGTTTTGCATTGTGAGATGAGTATGAGCTTTTGGGGGTCAGGGGTGAAATGTTATGGTCTAGATGTGAGATGTCCCCCAAAAGCTCATGTGTGAGACGATGCAGGAAGTTTCAGAGGTGATAACGAGAGTGTAACCTAACGAGCGGATTAACTCACCGCCAGGGATTAACTGGGTGCCAGCTTTACATGTGAAGTGTGGCTGGAGAGGAGGTCCTGCCTTCGGCAGGTGTGCTTCGTGCCTGGTGAGCAGCTCTGCTCCCTGGTCGCCACGCTCTGAGCTGCTTTCCTCCGCCAGTGCCCTGCATCACCCTGGGTGCGGAGCTACGGAGTCAGCCGACCGTGGACTGACCCTCTGAAACATGAGCCAAGATCAGCGATTCCTCCTCTAAGCCACTGTCCGGTGTTCTGGACTCAGCAGTCAAAGGGCTGGCCCCGCGTGTGGAACGCACAGCTCTGTGAACTGTCGTACCTGGGCCTTGCTGGGCCGGCAGCAGATGGAGGGAACACTAGCTTCCCCGTGGACGGGAGGGGCTGCTCGCAGTCAGTGGGACAGGTGTTGATCTGAAATTCAAACAGGGCACTCCGGACATCTCACTGACGCAAGCAAGGGCCGCGCCTGTGACCGGAATCAAGCCAGGGGCGCCACCACGGCACCCGCTCTGGGGGACACCTGCCTCACGGCTGCCTGGCTGCGAGGAGCGGTGGGTGAGAGCTCCGGTACAAACAGCAGGACCGAGTGGCCACTGGATGAGCGCAGGTGGGGACACGGAGAAGCAGGGCCACAGCAGGCTCAGCTGCTTCCAAGAAAGCCCGTGCACGCTCACAACAGACTGGCTCCCCAGTGGCTGCTGAGTTTATTTGCTCGATCAATAACGGTCCTGGCAAAAACTAGTTAACCAACGCCGAGACGGTTGTAATGAAACACTAATTCACAAAATCCATGATACCTTTATAGAAATTAGAGTTCACACAACGAAAGCAGCCTCCAGTATTGCCAGCAAACACAGAATGAAGCAACGTGTCGGACAGAACAGCAAGAAGGCGTTTACACACTCATATGTGACACCTGACCGTATTCTCAGTCACCATAATATCTTCTCTCCAGATTTAAAAAAATAGTATGCTGATTTCTATAACAAAGCTTTTTTTCGTACAAAAATCAAATAATGGCTGACAAGTCACAACAGTGCAATAGGTAGAGGATAAAAACCGCATCAAACAGGTGCTGGAAATAAACACTGACCAGGAGGACAGGGCCTCGGTGGGCGGCGTGTGGGGTCTGTCTGCAGAGCCACGAGGCCGGCCTCTCAGGGTGCCGTGCATCTGCCTTAGGAGCCTGGCCCCAGAAGCCTCAGAGCAGCCGTCTGATGCGACGGACCAGAAGCAAACCCACAGGGTGGGCGCACGGGCTCTGGAGGCGGGGTCTCCCTGCTGCTCACCCTGTGGTCGGGCAGGCCCTCGGCGGGCCTGCTGCGGGCGGGGCGGCCCCGCTTCTGTCTAGGAGCACACGTGTGGCTTGTGCAGGCAGAGACGCGTGCCTTCCAGCCAAGCGGGCGATCCCGGCCACCGTCTGACTGGAGGGTCCAGCCGTGGAGTTTCTGGTTTGAGAAACATCCGTGGATGCCTGGGGGCGAGGGGGCCGCCTCCGGCCGCCTCAGTGCAAAGGCCTCTGCTGACCGCGGGCAGTGTGTGCAGGGCAGCAGGCTCCACGCTGCCCCACCTGCCAGCCCCGGAGGCCTCCTGGTGCCGGGCTGCGGCCTGCGGCTCAGACCGTAGGAGGGCTGCCGGTGGGCACAGGGAGCCCCGTGAGAGCCACCGGCCAGTCGCACACGCCAGGCAGCTCCCCTGAATGATCTGCACCGAGAAGGTGTGAAAGGCACAAGCGAGAGACCAGGCGTGCAGGCCACGGGCGGCCACAGACCTGGTTTGGTTTCCCCACCTCGAATGAGATCCTGATTCTGCTGTGATAAAAAAGCAAAGAAACACGATTTTTGGTTTAAAAAGAAGCCACTCAAGGGTTAAAATAGTTACTTTAAGTTAACAAAGAAAACTGGTTTTCAGATAAGCTGACACTGTCTGGGCAGCGGCCGCCCCGGAGCCCTGCAGCCCCAGCACGGTCCTCCTGAACCTGAGCCTGACGAGGAGTCAGGTGCGCCGAGGCGCCGAGCAGAGAAGACGTCCTTCCAGCACGGCCGGTGGGGCCAGGCTCCCTCCAGCGGCCGGCTCAGAGGGGCGTCTCCCTCCGCTCTCGGCTGGGCGAGGGCTTCGTCTCCTTGCCTGCCTTGGCCTCGGGCGCGCCCTCCCGGGGCTCCTCGTCTTCTGGCACCTGCTGCTCGGCCCTGGCTCGCTGTGTCTGGAGCAGGCGCAGCTGCACACGCAGCTCGATGATGGCCTCGCGCTCCTCGTGGACGGCCTGGTTCAGGTGGTTGTTCTTTATCTTGAGAGAGAGAGAGAGAGAGAGTCAGCAGAGCCGGCAGCGGCGGGAGGACCTAGTTCTGCCTTACGTGGCCGTGAACATGCACACGAGCCTCAGGGACTCTCGACTCCACGGCGTGAACTTCGCTCAGGGCCTGGATGGTGTCACCGTTGGACAACACAATGACCTGGGTGAGCACCCTGGAAGCAGATGGACAGCCCGGCTTCCCCTCAGCCTTAGGGACAGAGAAAAGTGACCTCAGCCATGAAGAGGGAGGAGGCAGAGATGGGACAGAAGCCTCGACTCCTCTCAATGAGTCTTTCCCCTGTGGACGGCTCTACTTTTAAGTGTGACCTGGGCCACTTGCCTGCAGAAAGCTGCCGTGCACCCTGAGTGGCCTGACTCACTCAGCAGACCCACCCGCCAGCCGCCCTCTCCCTGGGTGTGCCCAGCCTCCTGGCAGTGGGGTGCCCAGCCTGTCGGCCTGGCGGAGGGGGCACCTGGCCTTGGCAGCTACGTGCTGCCTTCCTCTCCTCCCTCCACGAAGGCGGGGACAGCGGCCACTGTGCACCTGGTGGGAAGCCTCGGGATCCCGCTGCCCCAGCTCAGCCCAGGCCCCCGGCCCAGGGACTGGATTCTGGATTTGTTTTCCGGCTGGACTGTAAGATGCCCCGTGAAACAGGAAGGAAGCAAACGAAGCTGCCCACGCACGGCCTTGCCCTCTGCTTGGCCAGTGTCCCAACCCAGGCGTCCTGCGCGGCCGCTCCGCCCCACTCTGCTGGAGGACGCGAGGTTCAGCCTGTGGTTCACCCACGGCAGCTGGCCGCCGTCATCTACACTGGGGCCTGCACCCCATGTCATTCTAACTTGTTTGGAGAGGGGCCTGCCACACTGCTGAGCCTTGAACTCGCAGTGCCCCTGCCCAGCCTCCCTCCTGCCCTCATGCAGGCTTGGCTGTGCTGGGCCCCAGCTGCTGAGGGAAGCGGAGCTGCTTGCTCATGGTGAGGAAGGACATCCTGGCCACTGGGTCTGCTGCCTGCTCACTGAGCACTGGCTCCATCCTGAGGGCCGTGGCTCAGCACTGCTCTGCGGGTGGCATCCTTGGGGCACCTGCGCCAGCAGGGTCACCAGGCTTCACGCCTGCCTGAGGACACCCAGCCAGCAGCCTGGGGCCACGAACTCTGGGGTGCGATGCGCCCTACGGTCCTCAGCCGGTGACCGAAGTGAACCCTGAGGCCAAGTGGCCAAAAACCCTCCAGAAGCTCCGGCCCGGCCCTCCCAACGCACCTCCAGCTCCTCGTTCTGCCTCTGCAGGTCCTGCAGGATGACCTGCAGCTCCTCCTCGTCCTCGCTCTCGCTCTCGCTCTCCGAGGAGTACTCCTCGGTCTCGCTCCGGCCATGCTGCTGGCGGCTGCGGAAGAGACCGCGCTTTACGGGCGTCTGTGCGGCGCCCCCTGCAGACCCAGGCCAGCGCGACCCGTCCTCAGGACAGAGGCTCAGGACTGGGCGCCAGAGGCCATGCTCCCACCAGCCGGGGCTCTGGGCCGGCACCCGCCACCCCTACCTGTGGATCTCAGCGATCTCAGCCCTGAGGCGCTCGATCTCTTCCTTCTCCGCAGCGATCTGCCGGCGCAGGAACTGCTCCATGGCCAGGAGCTCCTCCTGCTCAGTCAGGATCTCGTTCTCCTAAAGGAAAAGCACTGGTGAGCCCCTCGTATCTCCCAGCCTGGGAAATGTCACTGCTCCCAGGTCCCCATGTGCCTGAGCCCGTCAGCCCCGTTCTGTGTTGAACACAAGGTACAAACTGCGCAACCGAGAGCAGAGCTCCCTGAGCTGGAGAGAAGGCTTTGCTGAAAGGCACACAGCGCCATCTGGAGGGAACGACTCTTCTCCCCACGTCCCACGCGGCCCAGGCTGGGAGGCTCAGCCCAGCAAGGCCAGGTGCAGGTGGCCAGCCCACTGCAGCGCCCAGAGAGGAGTCCACGCAGGAGGCCTCCAGGGCCGCAGGGAAGGAGCCCAGAGCTGTGGCAGCTCAGAGGGAGGGAGAGGAGAGCACAGAAAGTGCCCTGGCAGTGCCACGGTCCCTCTCACCATGAGGTGATGGGGACATTCTGCTTTAGCAAAATTTCCAGTTATAAAACTCGAGTCACAGTCTTTAGAAAAAATAATGTAAAAAATCCCTCTCTGCCCAAGATCCAGAGCGATTCCAGCCTAGAGAAAAGCAGCAGCGCCGAAACCCGCCTGTGCAGAGAGGCGCCAGCACAGAGCCTCAGCTCCTCCTTCCCAACAACCAGGGACCTCAGGGAGGGGCCTCCGTCACCCTGGCGCATTGGGAGACCCGCTGGAAGCACGGGGCCTCCTGGGGGCTCAGCAGGAGGGCCTCTGGTGCTGCCTCAGTGTCCAGCTGAGACCAGCTCTGCCCTGGGATGCGGACCTGGCCCAGGGCTTCACTCGGGCAGTCATGTGCCCCACTAGGCAGGCAAGTGCCAGAGAAGGACAGAAACCTACAGGACCGGGACCCGCCCGGGAGTTTCTGGGAGGCCAGACAGACCATGCTGTCAGAGCCTGGAATGCCACTGCTTTCTGGTTGGACTCCGGAAATTTCCAGAACCGTGTATGTTGACCTGAGAATTCAGAAAGACAGGAGCTCACTCCTGTTCTGTGCCAGGAGAGGGTCGCTGAAGCAGTGCGAGAAGCAGGCAGTGCACCTGTGACACCTGATGCACCTGCACAGCGGGGCACGGGAACGCTGAGTGTGGCCAGCAGCGGCCGCGAGGCGAGGTAAGATCCGACCCTCCCGCCTCACGGAGCCCAGAGCTATAGACATTAGGGAACATGCTCTAAGAAACTCAAGCCTGATCTCATTAACGTGGAACTAATACCACCAACACGCACATCGGGACACACCAGCGCAGACGCAGGTGAACTACATGGGATGCGATGAGGCGACCTCAGCACGAGGCAGCTCCCGCCACGGCTGAACCTGCAGCAAACGTCACAAAGGCAGTGCCAAGGCCACGGCCCAGGCCCTCGGAATCTTCTGTCATTTTGGTTAAAGGAGCCTATAGCTGAGTTTCTTACAATTTAAAACTGGCCATTAAGAGACTTGCAAAATGGAGACAGAGTCAGCTTGCCTGGGCAAGGAGAATCTTAATAACTTCTTCGTTTTCATTCATTTCTTCTTTGGAAATGTCCTCTTTCGAGGCTATCTCTTGTGCAATCTTGGTTTCACACTCCTGTGAAGATGAGCAGAAGAACTGATCAGTCCATACAAGCACACTCGGCCCACCCACACCAGCACCCATCTGCAAGCGGCCCTCTCGTTTCCTAGAACCTGGACGGGCAGCTGCTGACTGGCCTGGAACACCGTTCTGGTGGGTGGGCCTGCCAGGTCTGGACCCCTCCGCATGAACGGCCCCTCCACGGTGCTCTGAGGGCTGTCAGGGCATCGATTTTAGTGTAGGATTTAATTAGTTGTGACCACTGCATAGTCAAAGACCACGACTACCACCGTCACTCTGGGGCCAATCCTTCATCGAGAGCCCACGGGCCACTCCACCATCTGATGGCGCCTGACAACCACCAACCAGCCTTCTACCACTGTGGGGCTGGCTTCCCGGGTCTCACGTGAACTAAATCTATCACTAGTCTTTGATGGTTATTTTTCTGTACCTTTATTTATTCATTTACATGTGGTGCTGAGAATCGAACCCAGTGCCTCACGAATGCTAGGCAAGTGCTCCACCACTGAGCCGCAGTCCAGCCCTCATTAGTCTTTCTTACCTGGTTTTTTTTTTTTGGTACTGGGGATGGAACCCAGAGGTGCTCTGAGCTATACTATACCCCCAGCCCTTTTTAATTTTTGAGACAAGTCTCATTAAGATGCTGAGGCTGGCCTTGAACTTGCCATCCTCCTGCCTCAGCTTCCTGAGCCACTGGAATTACAGGATGGCTCCATCGCACTGGCTCCTTCTGTTTTTAAGTCATTTATTCCTCAGAGTTGAAATCAGCACGGTGGGACCTGGAGGGCTGGTGAATTAGCAAGCAAGCTTAAAGCCACAGAGCCAAGGCAGGTGGTGGCGGCTCGGCCGCTCTCATGGAAGAGCACAGTTCCCCACACACGCACCCTGCGCTCCCTGCCAGCACCAACAAAACAAAAGGAAACTGGTAAAGAGAAGGCAGCCCCTCCCTTCTGGTGCTGGCTCTGGCTGCGAAACCGACTCTTCTACCTAAGAAAGACTTAGAAGCAAGAGAACCAAAGCCAAATCTCCATTAGCCCTGTCCTGGGCCAGGGGCTCTGTGTCTAAAGCTGAAGGCCAATGCCAGGCTGACACACCAAGGGGCGAGTTTAACTAGGAGAACCAGGCACAGGACAGGAGACGCCCTGGGGGCCTGGAGAGGAGGCCCGTCTGTAGCCGCTTCTGCTGGGCCTGTCCCCAGGGCCTCTGTGAAGCTCAGCAGCTGAGACGTCCACCAGGCAGCACCAGGTCTTTCCACACAACTGCCACAGCGCCCCCTGCAGCTGTCCAAGTCTGGCGAGCACCAGCTCCTGTTTTCTGGACCTGCCACTGGGTTTCAGGAGGGTCCTGAGATGGCACAGAAGTGGGTGTCCTGCTCTGGTGCTGCTGGGAAGCTCACAGTCCCAGCTGAACACCATAGGCAAGGCCAGCAGGTCAGGAGGCCAGCTGTGGACTCTGAGCCTCCGGGGCTGCACACCACTCTTCCCAGGACTGGGCAGCAGGTTCCCGCATCTTCAGGATCTTCCGGGCGACGCTCCTCAGAGCCACTCACTCTCAGGTTCTCCATGTCGCAGCAGTGCCTGACGCTGTACCACCATCCTGCCTGCCCGTAGAAGGCTCTATCCATATCTGTATTTTACTACACACGTTACGGCAAAATAATAAATTAACTCACCTGTCTTTTAGCTTCTCTCAGTTTTCTTTTGAGGGCTGTCAAAATTCTTTGCACTTCCCATAATCTTTCCTCTTTAAATAAATCCTTTATCCCGCCCTGCAGATCTCGATGTAAACAATTCAAAAGAAACTCCTAGAAAACAACAGCACATACCAAATAGTATTACATGTCTTATTACATAAAAATAATGTGCAATTTGTAAAGATGTAGAATTGGCTATTTCTCAATGGATGATGGAGTGAGACAAGAGTGCCCTCTGCTCCAAGGGCGGGCCTGGGAGACCCGCCGGTCACTGAGAGTGAGGTTCCACTCACAACAGCTCATCACTCCCGGCTGCCCTTCCCTCACACCACTAACTGATAAGAAATGGGCTGTAATCCCAGCACTTAGGGAGGCTGAGACAGGAGAATCACGAGTTCAAAGCCAGTCTCAGCAATGGCAAGGTGCTAAGCAACTCAGTGAGACCCTGTCTCTACATAAAACACAAAATAGGGCTGGGGGTGTGGCTCAGTGGTCGAGTGCCCCTGAGTTCAATCTCCAGTACCAAAAAAATAAAAAATTTAAAAAAATTTAAAAAAGAAATGGGGACTTGGAAGAGATAAGGGAAGAGGGGCAGGGGTCTAACAGTGTGCACACACAATAAGACACACACAAATCATCAAATTTGCTTCAGTAAATTTCTTTAAAAGCCTTGAACTTCCTCCTCAACTACGTACTCAGAGCAGTGTCTTCCATCAAGGTAGCGCAGTGAGCCCGGGACCTGCCTCACTCTGGCTGTGCGGCCTAGAAGTCATGTGACGTGACCCTAGTGACTCCCCTAGATTCCAGGGCTCCTGTCTGTGAACATGGCACTGTCGGCAACTCTGTCCATGTGACACAGGTTCCAGGGTCTGCAGCTGTCCTGGGCTGAGGCGTCACGCACCCCTCACTGGGAATTCCCGACATCAATCTCGTGGGGGATCCATTCAAAAATGAGAACACCAGGCCTAAGGCGGTGATCTGCCTGAAACTGGTGCAGTAAGACGCACAGCCGGGTTTAGCCAGGGCTCCAGATCTAAAGACCAGAGCTCTGCCGCCGTGGAGCCTCCCTACGCGGCATCAGACCCAGCTGGAGAGGCCGGCTACCCCCTCAGGAGGGACCAGCTGCGGGGCCAACACAGGAAGTGCCCAACACAGGACGTCTGGCTCCAACCCACCAGGCCATACTGCCACAGCTGAGGCACAGTGAGGAAACTCACCTGTCTCCGGATCTCCTCCTTGATGCCCGCCTGGGTCTCTGGCAGCGTGGGCATGGTGGCCATGTTGGACCACCGCAGAGGTCGTGTCACTTGCTTTAGTACCACGTCTCCAAAGAGCTCCTGCACATGTGTGAACAGCACGTAGAGCACACGGTTGCTGATCTGGGGGCCGAGATGGCAGGGGGGTGTTAAAGCTGCCATTGTATTTCCTGTGTGTCTAGCATGTGCTTCGTCCTTTAACCCCAGACACAGGTGCACAAGACAGGCTTTGCTCAGCAAGGGCCGATTCAAGAGGAAAATCGCAAACTGAGTGAAACCTTATGCTCAGACACCACAGGAGGGAGGCGGGAAACAGGCCAGGAGAAGGGCAGAAAGCCGGCAGCATCCTTCGTTGTTCACGAGGACCACATGTTAGCTGATTCAAAAACCGGGTTTCTTCATTCTAGCACACTTAGAGACACCGCATCTGCCCCACACTAGCAGCTCCCCTGTGGACCAGGAGGACGCTGGGGCACTCGCAGGTGTATGGCTGGCTGGGACCAGTGTGGCTCCAGAAGCAGGGCCTCCAGGCACAGCGCGGGGCCAGTGCTCAAAGGTGACCACGGCCATACGCTGAGGCCAGGCCGTGGGCCAGCTGAACTGCTAGGAGAGAAGTTCCTGCACACGCTTAATGCTTACAGCTCACTTGGATCTGTAGGAGCAACTGCCCAGGCATGGCAACGTAAGTAACAATGTAACATTTACCAAATGCTGAAATCCCAACAAAGGGATCATTATATTCTGAGAAGTTGGAGAAACATTTTGCTGCCAAAATACAATCAACAAGCTGGGCGTGGTGGCGCACGCCTGTAATCCCAGCACTTCGGGAGGCTGAGGCAGGAGGATCGCCAGCAAAAGCCAGCCTCAGCAACAGCGAGGCACTACACCTCAGTGAGACCCTGTCTCTACATAAAACACAAAATAGGGCTGGGGTGTGGCTCAGTGCTCGAGTGCCCCTGAGTTCAATCCTGGTACCAAAATATAAATGCGTGTGTGTATAATCAGCAAGCCACGAGAGAGTCCTTAGTGAGACAGAACACATTCCCGTAAGAGTGACGCTGACTCACGGCTGGGGGCCTGAGTGCTGGCCAAGGAGGGCTGAAAGCAAGAATCCACCACTCTCTCCTTTTTTTTTTCGGCCTGAGTAAAATATCAGCAACGAAAGGGAAGCGTGCACTGAGGACAGCCTCAGCTGAGCAGCTGCACAGGCGAGCCGACTCGCATGTGCTACAGACACCGGTCACCACACCCAGGTCCCTGCGGCACCTGCTCGCGTTAAAAGCCCACGTGATCTCTCTGCATGCCAGGCCCCGTGCCTGTGTTCAGCATGTGCCTGACATGACCAAGCACTGACGCGGTCTGAACAGCAAAAACCTTTACGAATTTACAGATGAACTCTGACTGCAGATGCCATGGGCGCTGCTCCAGTGACAGGCCCCTGTCATCAAGAAGGGGTTTGTAACCCCACGAAGACAGTATGGTATTCAGATCTCACAGCCACAAGCAAAAGGGCACACACACGGCCGGTTCTTTCTTGATGAAACGTCCACATTCTGAAGGAGACCCGAGCCGAGCCAGCCCGTCCTCCCGCTCAGGCTCACGACAGCCAACAGGCGCAGGCCAGGGCCGGCGGGGGGCCTACCTGCACGGTGGGGCTGAGCACGATGGAGATGTTCTGGATGTTCATCTTGGTCTCCAGCTCCTCGGCAATGACGTGGTCCATGTGCACGACGAGCCAGGCGATGAGCAGGTAGTTGCACTCCGGCAGCTCCTGCAGCAGGCGCTGGAACTCCTGCACCTTCTCGCTCTCCGTGGCTCTCCCGCACGCCTCTTCAAAGCGGGGCACAAGCTCTTTGGTAAGCAAATTCTCTGGTAGGTCTCGCAGATACTGCTTCAGCAAACTGGCTACAGTGTTAGGCTCATATTCTTCCAAATTTGGAGACTCCTCTCGGTCATAGGCTGCTTTTAGCTCATCCACCTTGGATTTGATTCCTTAAACCATTCAAATTCAGAAGAGAGAATAGCGAGGGAAAAAAATCAAACACACGCTTTCTTCTCCAGGACACCCCGCCCCTACCTCACTGGGCAGATTCAGGAGCAGCCACATGCCCACTAGCAAACCTCTTGGTATGAACGACCTATGTGCTCAAGGGCCACACGGTCCCCTGCGGACACAATTGCATTAAAGACTACACGTCAGCCAGGTGCTGGCACACCTGGAGTCCTCGTTACTGGAGGCTGAGGCATGAGGATCATGACTTTGAGGCCAGTCTAGGCAACTTGGCCAGACCTTGTGTTAAAAAATAAAAAGCCCTGAAGATATAGTCCAATGGCTAAGTGCCCTAGGTTCAATGCTCAGCACCAAAATAACTAACTGAACAGGAGATCACCCTTCAAGGGTGAACCTGATCACAACCCAGGGGATAACTGAAGATTCTAACATTCAGAGCAACTGCAGATATGTTAAGTAAATATGCCAACAGAAGCAAAAAGAAATTTTGGAAGAAAGGAACCTATAACCTAAGCATGAATCTGTGTCCTCACAGCTAGCCAGTGCTTTCTCTTCAGTCATAAGACTGAACACAAAAGGTAACTTCTACATGAATATGTCCCCAAAAGCTGTAGGGAGATTTACTCTTTTAAAAGTTAAAATTTTACTATAAAATTTTAGTAATTTTACTGTGAACTCTTTAAAAATATATATATGTACATATATATGTATATATATTTTAGTTATAGATGGACACAATACCTTTATTTATTTGTATGTAAAAATACCTTTATTTGTTTGCTGAGGAGAGAACCCAGTGCCTCCCGCATGCGAGGCAAGTGCTCTGCCACGGAGCCACAACCTCGGCCCCTTACTGTAGACTCTTTGAAAATTATTCTCTATTAAGTAATCCCCTAATCCCGATATAGGTTCTATTTTAAAATGTAAATTCTTTTTTGGAGGGGGATATTGGGGATTGAACTCAGGGCACTCAACCACTCAGCCCTAGTTTGTATTTACAGACAGGGTCTCCCTGAGTTGCTTAGTGCCTTGCTGTTGCTGAGGCTGGCTTTGAACTTGAGATCCTCCTGCCTCAGCCTTCCAAGCCACTGGGATTACAGGCGTGCACCACCATGCCCAGCTTAAAGTATAAATTCTTTAAGTACACCCCCCCCAATTTTCTGCAGTACTGGTGAACCCGGGGGCACTTTATTACTGAGCCACAGAGCTAGAACTTAAAGTGAATTTTGGGCTTCTAAAATCAAATTGTTTGGTTTTTCTTACTGGACAGAAAGAATGCATGAACTGAAATATTTTTCAAACATTACTTCCGCTTTTAAGTCTTTAGGAAGTCCAATCTGCACTGTGGCATTGTTCAGTGACAGCACTGATCTTTAAGAGCACAAAGTGACTTCGTGTTGGTTTTTGGAGGTTTTCTTAGTTGTTGATGGACCTTTTTTATTTATATGTGGTGCAGAGACTTGAACCCAGTGCCTCCCACATGCTAGGCAAGCGCTCTACCACTGAGCCACAACCCAGCCCCAGTTGGTGCTGTTCTTTGTTTGCTTTGTTGCTGTGCTGTTCCAATTAGTTACACATGTGCTGTTTTTAATACTTGAACTTCACGCCAATGGTTCACACCAGCCATCTAATCTGGAAGTATTTATACCCCACATATGCTTCCACTTGGGCTCTGGCACTTCTTATCTTTTGTGAAATCCTTTTAATGGCATTAAAATAAATCTGTAACTTAACCAGAATCACAAACAGCACCAAATTCAAATATAACAATGTGGATCTTTTTTTTTTTTGGTACTGGGATTGAACTCAGGGACACTTGACCACTGAGCCACATCCCCAGCCCTATTTTGTGTTTATGTAGAGACAGGGTCTCACTGAGTTGCTTAGTGTCTCACTATTGCTGAGCCTGGCTTTGAACTCACAATCCTCCTGCCTCAGCCTCCCCAAGTGCAGGGATTACAGGCGTGAGCCACCGTGCCTGGCTCCTAGTCCTTTTTGTATTTTATGTAAAGACAGGGTCTTGATGAGTTGCTAAGTGCCTCACTAAGTTGCTGAGGCTGGCTTTGAACTCGCGATTCTCCTACGTCAACCTCCCCAAGTGCTGGGATTACAGGTGTACGCCACCATGCCCAGTTTATTTTCATATATAACAATGTGGATCTTATTTTTGCATAATCTTTGAGGCAAAAAGTTAGAAAATAATCCTTATTTTATTATTTTTATGACAACATGAGTAAAACAGGATGAGCAATTAACTGAAATTTCTGCCAAAGACCTCCCCTCTCTTATGTGATATGCAAAATCCCCAACAGTACTGACCCAGCCAACTGCCTATGTACACTTAGAAGGGAAGACCTCCTATGTTCTAGGTAGGCAGAGTTAATATTGTTAAAACGATCACACTACCAAGAGTGCTATAAAGATTCAAAGCAATCGCCCATCAAAGTACCAATGACATTCTTCACATCACTAGGAAAAACAGTCCCAAGTTTCGTTTGGAAGAATAAAATTAAAAGACCCAGAATAGTGAAAGCAATCCTAAGCCAAAAAAGCAATGCTAGAGGCATCACAATACCTGACTTCAAATAATTTAACAAAGCTACCGTAACAAAAACTGCATGGTACTGGCAAAAAACCACAGACCAATGGTATAGAATAAAAGACATAGAGACAGGAGCCGGGCGCACTGCCGCACGCCTGTAATCCCAGCACTTAGGGAGGCTGAGACAGGAGGATCGCGAGTTCACAGCCAGCCTCAGCAATGGTGAGGCGCTAAGCAACTCAGTGAGACCCTGTCTCTACATAAAACACAAAAAAGGCTGGGGATGTGGCTCAGTGGTCGAGTGCCCCTGAGTTCAATCCTCAGTACCAAAAAAAAAAAAAGACACAGAGACAAACCCACAAATCTACAGTCATCTGGTCTTTGACAAAGGTGCCAAAAACATATAGTGGAGAAAAGACAGCCTTTAAACAAATGGTGCTGGGAAATTGGTCATCCACATAGAGAAGCAGCAGGGAGATCCTTACGCCTCACCCTGCACCAAGTCAACCCTAAGTGGATCAAAGACCTACGATCTCGAACAAACTATGCAACTCCTAGAAGAAAGCAGGGGGTCAATAGTCCTGCGTGCAGGCATAGGGACGACTTTCTCAACAGAACCCCTAAGGCTCAGGAAATAATGCTGAGAGCTAAGAAATGGGCGAGCATCAAGGTAAAAAGCTTCTGCACAACAGAAACAATCAGGAATGTGAAGAGACCAACAGAACGGGGGGAGGTCTTTACTACCTGATCTCGTAACAAAGGATCAAAATCTGGAATATACAAAGAGCTCGGAAAACTTTACACCAGAAAGCATACAACCCAATTAATAAATGGGCAAATGAACCAGACACATCCCAGAAGAACAAATACTAATGGCCAACAACAACAACAATTTTTAGAATGTTCCACATCATTAGCAATTAGGGACATGCCAATCAAAACCACACCAATATTTCATCTCACTCCAGTCAGAATGGCAACTGTCAAGAACACAAACAATAATAAATGCTGGAGAGGATGTGGAGGAAAAGGACACTTTTACACTGCTGTGGGACTGTAACTAGTACAACCACCATGGAAATCGGCACGGAGGCTCCTCAAAAGACTAGCGTGGAACCACCACATGACAAGCCACAACGTGCTCGGTATTTATTCTGAAGAATTAAAGTCAACCTATTTTGGTACTGGGGATTGAACTCAGGGGCACCCGACCACTGAGCCACATCCCCAGCCCTATTTTGTGTTCTATGTAGAGACAGGGTCTCACTGAGGTGCTTAGTGCCTTGCTGTTGCTGAGGCTGGCTTTGAACTTGCGATCCTCCTGTCTCAGCCTCCTGAACCGCTAGGATTATAGGAATGCACCACCAAGCCCAGCTAACATCATATTACTATAGTGATATATGCACACCCATGTTCACAGCAGCACAATTCACAAACAGCCAAACTATGGAACCAGCCTAGGTGCCTGTCAATGGATGAATGGATAAAGGAAATAGGGTATATACACACAAAGGAGTTTTATCCAGTCATAAAGAAAAATGAAATTATGTCATTTGCAGGAAATGGATGGAGCTCGACAGCATTATGTTAAGCGAAATAAGCCACACTCAGAAGGTCAAGGTCTATGTCTTCTCTCATATGTGGAAGCTACAGAGGAAAGAGGCAAGAAAGGTGGAGGGTAAGGAACCTCATGGAAATTGACAGGAAGTGAGTAGAGTCAAGAAAAGGGACCAAGGGGAAAGGGAAGGAAGCGGGGAAGCTGGGGGTGATACTGGCCAAATTATACTGTTATAATGCACAAATATATAACCATACGCCCCACCATGTGTACAATGATAATGCACCAACAAAACACACGGGGAAAATGTTTTCCTTTTAAAAACTGAACATCCAAATAGAGAATACTAGGGAGGGAAAGGTTACACAGATACAGTAAAATGTAGGTGAGTAAATCAAAACATAAAATTGCTTAAATTGTCTTTCACATTAGTTTCAAAGTTGGGACTGATATATAAGTGAGGACCAAAATATCTCCAGCAAAAAATATTAATGGCATTCAAAAAGGAAAGTCCCTGGCATACCCCCACCCCACAGCGGGCTGTGCTGATGGGACCATCCAGGTGAGCACCCAGCCCAGGCGGCAACCTCAGAGAGGTTGGATGAATGCTTATCCAGGCTGAGTGCTTTCAGAAAAGAGATCCTGCAAGGACTCTGACTGTTCAAGAGAATGCCAACGTCAAGAACAGGTCAGAGATCGACAGTCCTTTGAACAAGCTGTGGGAACTCTTTAAAACACAATCCATCATATATCATTCTTTAAACACTCAAATCTGCAAACACGCTGCAGTGTTGATTATAGGGATCATACTAAGGAATCATCAACTCAGATCCATTGCCTGGTTTTGTTTCCATCAAACAGCAGCCCCACTACTCTTTTTTTTTTTTTAAATTTCTTTTCAGTTTAATTTCTACAATAACACTTTTTTGTTCTGTTTTGTTTTTTACAGTTGTAGATGAACAGTGTGCCTTTGTTTCACCGTCATGTGGTGCTGAGGTTCCAACCCAAGGCCTCGCACATGCCCAACCCAAGGCCTCGCACATGCCAGGCAAGCGCTCTGCCACTGGGCCACCACCCCAGCCCCAACTACTCTTTTTTTAAAAAAGCTTGTTTAGTTGTAGATGAACACAATGCTCATATTTTATTTATTTATTTTTTACGTGGTGTTGAGGATTTGAACCGTGCCTCACACATGCCAGGCAAGTGCTCTACCACTGGGCCACAGCTGCAGCCCAGTAGCCCAACTACTCTTGACATGTTAAATACTCAAGGTCATGTCATCTATTGGAGGGTGTAAAGATTCTCCTAAGTATCAAAAATATCTGCCCTTTCTCAACAAAATGAAATATCAAATCTACCTGTTACAAACATGTCTGAGCCCAGTTGGTGGACAGCAGCTTAACCCTGCAGGTGCCCCCCATGCACGACTTAACTCAGGAAAACGTGGGACCAACAACTGATTTCATCAGATAACTCTCTCAACAGAAGTGGGTGATACTGGAGGTGCATGGTGGGAGCTGAGGGACGCAGATGCCACTCCAGCTCAGAACTTTACCCAGAGCAGAACGGTGTCTACTTTGGAAGAAAGAAACCTGTTTACTTTTAAATGAGGCACCTTTTGCTTGATTTTAGACAATATATATTTGTCTATATTTCAGACAAAATATAAAATAAATTTGTGCCAACTATGAAACAAGTTTTCCTACATATTGGATATACATAAATGGAAAATCAACTTTGGTGACCCATGTACTAGCTGCCTGCAGCTAACGGCAACATTTGCACCTGGGGCCCTAAGTATTTAGGAAATACTCCAGCCTCTTAGCCATACTCAGGAACCATACTGAAAGGCTGTCAGGGCTCCCTGCACTTGGCCCAGAGGGCAGAGGTGAACGCCGAGCGGGCTCTGAGCACAACCCTGCTGGGCAGTGCTACCCAAACGCTCTCCCCTACCCTGTCCTGGCTGCTGCAATCTATAAACAACTCAGGTGCGGATGCATAAAAAAAGACTGTCAAGACACCAAAACGGGGTGGTGGCTGTGACTGGTGGGATCAGGGAGATGCTCCAGGCTTAGGCCCAGGCCACAGCGCTCTGCCCAGGCTGGAGAAGGGCAGCTCAGGTCTACAGCCCACACGGCGAGGCACAGTCCCCAGTACCTGAAACTCTGTAGATGCCCTCACACTTCATGCCGTGCTTCTCCACGTGGTCCACACACTCACGGAAAACAGCCGGTAGGCGGACGCCATCATACATCATGGTCCTCTCCACCGCGGCAGCCAGAGGGATCCCAAAGATGGGCCTAAGGCTCGGAGCATCGACCTGAGGCACCTCTGGCTCCTGGATGGGCTTCTTCTTTTTCTTCTTTTCCTTCCACTGTTTAACAACATCAGCCGCTGTCAAGTCTTTTGACTTCTTCTCTTTATGTTTTTCTTCTTTGTGCTTTTCTTCTTTGGGTTTCTCTTTTATTTTAAAATCCTTTTCCTTCTTTTTAGAAAAGCTGGGCTTCTTGAAAACATGGATTCCCTTGGACCTCTTCATTTTGGAAGGGCTTTCGGCTTCATCTCCAGAACTATCTTCCTGAAAGGCAGCATAGCCTTCAGCTGCCAAAGAAATGCAAGGAGTGTAAGTTACACGTGTGCTTAGGTCGCAGTGTCCATCTGCTTTCTGGAAAGAGCACAGCCGCAGGTGCCCGGGCACCGGCTCACTAGCTTCCCTCCTTCGCGCTCAGCTAGCTGCAAGGGCGGCAGTGGTGCTGCCCGCCACGTGAGGGTGACAGGCAGAGCACAGGCCTCAGCCCCATAGCAGCAGGGGGAACCTGGCTTTACCCCACCAGTGAGGGGTGAGTGGGGTGCTGGCCAAGTGAGCCTGACCCTCCTGGAGGTCCACAGGGGACGGACACGACGAGCCCTGCAGGAGAGCGTCCTCTCTCCGTGACCTCTGCCCTCTGCCCTCCACCCGCGCTGCTGCCTGCCAGCCACAGTCTCGAGGCCCCACACAAACCGCCCAGCCGTGAACATGCTTGGATGGTCCCTCTGTCCCGCCACCAGCTACTGGGCTCTTTCTGCTGATGGTGGCAGGGCCCACAGCCACCTCCGGGGAGAATGCACCAAGAGGATCTTCCCTTTCTGGATGGTGGCCAGTCATTACCCCTTCGCCGGCAGAGCAGCTCTGGCCCTCTCGCGCTGTCCTAGAGCCCCACGGCCTACCGCCAGGTCACAGTGATCACAGTCTGCTTTTGTGTTTTGACTGTTTGAGACAGGGCTCGCTCTGCTGCCCAGGCTGGCCCCAAACTCCTGGGCTGAGTGACACTCCACCTCAGTGGGGACTCACCTCACCAGCAGTGGGGACTGCAGGAGCATGCCACCAAGCCACTGCTTCTGTTTTTAATGCTGTAACTCCCCATTCCTTCCCTTCGCTAGCTACAAGCTATTTTATAACAAAATTAAAGATGTTTCATAAGCTACCCTCTAACTAAAATACCCCGAATCCTACACCAACAAGGTGGCAAAAATCTTAAGGGCAAAATACCATGACGGAAAGCAACTGGCACTGTCACGCCTGCGGTGGGAATGTAAACTGGTTCCACCACCCTGGGAAGCTGTTCTGCAGGATCTTCCGGAGCTGGAAGGCTCAGGGCCTACGTGTGTGCACTTCCACGCCCAGGCACACACAACAGAAATGCACAACCCCCTCACCAAAAGACAGGTGTGACCACGTTCACGGCAGTGCTACTCACAACAGCTGATAAATCAAAGTAGCTAATGAGCAACTGCAGCAAAGTGGAGAAATCAACCCTAGTGTGTCGACACAGGGACACTAGCAGCCACAGAGAAGCAGGATCACTGCTGGGGAACAACAGGAACAGCACCGGGGGCAAGAGACAGCGGAAGAGGAGGCCGGCCTCCACCACGCCGAGTCTAAGGCTGGCAGGGCCAATCAGCACCATAGCCAGGGTCCCTCTGAGGGGGAAGCAAAAGGCAGTCTAGCCGTGGTCTCTTCAGGCCCGGGGGCTGCACAGCCAGCCTGCTCTCAGTCTGTAACACTGCACGCCAGCTGTGCGCTGTGTCTGGCTCACAAATCAACGCAAACACCGTGAAACCCAAACCCAGAAATACCGAATGAGAGCAACTGACCTCATCTGCCCTTAAAACACTGGAGAGGGCGCACCCTCCCCAGTGAGCAGGGCCTCCCAAGGCTGTGCATCTGCCCGTGACACAGAGTAACCAAGCCTTCGGTTCCAACCCAAGTGCATCCTGAATGCCCCCAAAACCTACCGAGAAAGGCAGGCCCTCTCGGGCCAAAACCCCAGTGTCTATTTGTATAAAGGATAAAAACGTCCACTAGAAAACTTTTACCATTTCTGGAAACTTGATATTTTTGTGTGAAATTAAGTCCCTGAAGTACAACTGCCCCCAGTGTGTGACACCAAGACCCCGAAAGCAAGAGCAGAGCCTCGCCGCCCGGGCGGAGGGCACTCACTCCTCTTCTCCTTCTTCTTGAACTTCCCCTTCTTCTTGCCATGGTCCCTCTCATCCTCTGAGGCCGCGTCCACAGGCTCGTGCAGGGCGTCGTGCGGGGGCGAGGGCTCGCCCGTGCGGTAGAGCCCGGGGAACTTGGTGGGGCTGATCTCCTCGGAGCTAGGCGTCCGCGTCAGCCCACTGCCGTGCTCGGCCCTGCGGTGCTCGCCCGGGCTGCTGGTGGGGGGCAGGAAGCACTCGGTCATGCTGAGGCCAGACAGGGAGGCGGCTTCTCCTCACCTGCCCATCACACCTGTGCAGAGAGGACAGGCGTCAGTCACCGGCGACCAGCCAAGCAGCACGCAGTCAGCCCTCGCCGACGACTGGAAGCAGTGCCCACACCCCCTCTAAACGCGCCCACGTTGTAGTAGCTCAAGTTCCCTCACAGCTGAGCGCGCGGGGACCTTCAGGCTGCAGTGAAGACAGCCCATCGAAAATCAGAGCTGGGTTCCCAAAGTTTTCCTCTGAAGAACTAGCTAACGTGCAGGGCTCCGTTCTGTCACACACCCTAAACCCACTGAAGAACAGGCAGGAAGACCACCGCCGTGACTACCGTGACAGCTCACACCACTGGAGCTGACAACACCCCAGACGCAGACGAAGGGGTCCCGCCGGCACAGGCCCCTGACAGGCCGCGCGGCAAGACAAGCTGGCCTCGAAGACCGCTGTGCTCTGAGCAAGCGGCAGTCACGGTGAGGCTCAGGAGCCCTCGCCCACCAACCCTGAGACACACAGCAGTTCCCGACAGCAGATGCCACTGAAGGACAAACAGGAACAGCTCCAACTGGGCTGCACTGTGTCCTTCTTTAGACAGAGGGGAGTCCAAGTGCCATGCTTAAAAGCTGCTTGGACTCATCAGTTCTTCTTTCACACCATTGTGCCACTAAGCTGAGGTTATTTTGCAGTTTTAAAAATCCACAGTGAAACATCTGGAAATCTGACCCTATAGTCAAAAGACCTTACAGTCAGGAGACAAGCAAATATCCAAAACATCTGTCAACTGTGGGATAGAAAATTTCTTTAAAAAGTAGAGTTCTTACAAATCAAGAAAATGAAATAAGCCAGGAGAACCAGACAACATGGACAGGCAACTCATCAGACAGGTATTCATATCTCACAAACATACAATGCAAACAACGTTGAACTTCAATGACAATTTTAAGAACAAGAGCTATTTTTCTATTACTAGACTAGCAATTTTTGAGACAGTCTCACTAAGGTGCCCAGGCTGGCCTCCAACTTGTGCTCCTGCTGCCTCAGCCTCCTGAGTAGCTGGGATCGCGGGTGTGCACCAGGGCGCCTGGCTCAGTTGTTTCCTTGATGGGCTGTCACATGGCTATCACCTTTGAAGGTGCATTCTGTCTTTCCACAATCCAAGGTACCTTAAGTTTAGGCGAGCACAGATTCCCGAACCCATAGGGAGCTACAGTTCAATCAGACGAGTGACCAGGAAACAGAGTGCCAACGTCCACGGAGCCCACATGCAGCCTGTGGGGAAGAGCACCGCTGCGCACTCAGACTCCAGGCCTGCCTGCGCCCAGCTGCGCTCAGTGCCGCGCACAAGCAGCAGGCCCCGGGGTAAGGAGAACTTGTGGCTTTGTCAGCAGCTACACAGCTCCACTCACTGAAACCATCACACTGCTCACTTCAAGCGGGTGGACTTCTTGGGATATGAACTATAACCCAGTAAAGCTGCTTAAAAGCAAAAAGATCAAGCACCAGCGACCGTGGCCCCAGGAATCCTCCCTGTGATGTGCCCCACACAGCATGGTGGCAGGGGCTGCCCCTTGCGGGGCCAGGACACTCTCGGCAGACCTGCACAGGCCACTGACTGCACTCCGTCTTCATCATCTGAGCACCTGCCTGCTGTGCCCGAGTCCCAGCCCTTAACACAACCCACAGCAACGCTCAAGGGTTTGTTTAATAAACTAACAGTATCTTCTCTGTACCCAACAAATGTACTGCCCAAAGATCAGAGAGAATGAATCCTGCCGTTGGCCTTAAATTTCAATTCAGGACACGAATCCAAATTTTACAGGAGTTCCTGAAGCTTCCCGAACTTTCATACATTAACCTTAGTACAGCCTGTAAGAACATTAGTATTTTCCCCCACTTTACAGAGAAACCAAGATTCGGAAAGCTCACGTAGCGCACCCTAAATAGCACAGCAAGAGGTACACCTGGGAACCGCCTGCCTCAAAACACCTCCTCCCACCACGCCCTCGCGGACACTGAAGGCAGGAGTCCTGGGAGCTGTGGGGTAGGCCCAGCGGGAGTGGGACTTGGGCAAAAGCACTGCCAAGCCACACTGGGAAGGGCCCAGGAGACGAGGCGGCTCAGCAGCACAGCAGTTCCAACCTGATGGGGTCGTCAGCACTGGCAACGCTGGCCAGCGACAGGCTGCTGAGGGAGGGCTGGTGCCGGCAGCTGTGCGCTTACTCTCCACCCCATTCCTGCCCATCTGTGCCTCTCCTGGGGCACTGCCCTCCCGACTCAGCTCCCATACCAGGTGACAAAGAAAATTTTGATCATGAAGTATTTAACAGGTCATCTTGTAAAAACTACTCAGAACCAGTCTTTGCTGATTTGTGCTATGGACTGAACGTGTCTCCCCCAAATCCCAGGTTAAAGCTGAATCCCAAGGGTGATGTATTAGGAGGCAGGGCCTCTTGGAGGCGACTAGTCACGAGGGTGGGGCCCTCATGAACGGACTGGTGTCCTGGCCAGGGGCTGGACACCAGGGCTCGCCGCTCCCCCCACGGGAATCCAGGAGCACCACCACCTATGGAGCAGAGAGCTGGCACAGAGCAGGGGCTGGGCCTGGACCGTGGCCTTCACAGCCTCTGGAGTCTGAGCAAGGCCACTAACTGATGTTACAGGAGTCTCAACGTACCGAGAGGACTCGACTGCCACACAGCGGAGCAGCTGGAGCAGACCTGAGGGAGCGAGGGCCTGAGGCAGGTGGTAAAGAGGAAGAGCAACCTGTCATATTAGCACACAGAGTCCCCCGGGAGGGGGCACAGCAAGCCTGAACATCAGGGGAACAAAAGACTTCGGTGGTCAACGGTGAATGTAAGTATGAACATCCAGAGGTAAGGAAATAACAAAACCCAGAAATGCCTATTTTTGAAGCAAGAGAAGATGTGATATACATTTTTAAAAATCTGAATAAAGAATATTTATCCGGGGCTGGGGCTGTAGCTCAGTGGTAGAGCGCTTGCCTAGCATGCATGAGGCACTGGGTTCGATCCTCAGCACCACATATAAATAACAAATGAATAAAATAAAGATCCATCAACAAATAAAAAAATATTTAAAAAAAAGAATATTTATCCCTATTCCTCTTGATAAATACAACTAAAACCCCAAGATGTCAGATTTTTATAAAGAAGGTGCCAGGTGTGGAGGCAGACACCTGCAATCCTAGCTACTCAGGAGGATAAGTAGGAGAATTGGAAGTTCAAGGTCAGCCTGGGCAATTTAGCAAGATTCTGTCTCAAAAAAACTTAAAAAGAGCTGGGCGCAGTGGCACACACCTGTAATCCCAACAGCTCAGGAGGCTGAGGCAAGAGGATCGCAAGTTCAAAGCCAGCCTCAGCAACTTGGCAAGGCCCTAAGCAATCAGTGAGACCCGGTCTCTAAATAAAATACAAAAAAGGGCTCGGGATGCGGCTCAGTGTTTAAGCACCTCGGCATTCAATGCCTGGTACCCATTTTTAAAAAAATCAAAAAGAAATTTGAAAGGAGGCTGGGGACATAGCTCAGTGGTACAGTGCTCGCCTAGATATGTGAAGGCCTGGGTTCAATTCACGGCACCAGGAGAAAACGCTGGGACCTCCCTACCACGTGCCTTCTCTCCTGAGGTTCCTCTCAGGGCTGCTGTGCAGGGCTGGGGACGGAACCCCGGGCTCCTGTGGCCAGACAAATGCCCTGCCACGGAGCCATATCCCCAGTCCCTGAGGCTCGCAGGGCCTCACAGAGGTGGAGCGAGGACGTGGAAATGCCCTTAAAGGAAGAAGACAAGGACCTGTGGGGGAAGCCACAGCGGTCCTGTGCGCTGTCACAGCATGTGGGGAAAACGTGTTGGGCAACAGCGCCCGGACAGGACTCAGAGGCGCAGAGCTGACTAATTTCCAACAGACGCCCCCAGTGTTCGACGGGGAAGGGAAGTCCTCTGGACAGTGGTGCCAGGCAAACACAGACAAAGACGTGACTCGACCTCTGTGTCACGTCACACAAAATGCAACTCACAGTAAATCACAGGCCTTAGATCTAAAGGCTAAAAACTGTAAAACTTCTAAAAACACACTTTGAGATCTTTCAACAGGTAAAAATTTCCTGGAGAAAGAAAACACCAACACCAATGTTGACAATGACAAATTGGACTCGTGCTCATCAGAAGACACTACCGTGAGAACGAGTGGCTGGGCCAAAGCATGTGACCAGGCACAGTGAGCCCTCCCGGTCCAGGGGCCCTGCTTCCCTGCAGCCAACCAAGTGTGGAAGAAGCCACGTGTCCTGAGCGTGTGCCCATTCCTCGTCATCGTGCCCTGGACCATAGTGTCACAGCTATCCAGACAGGGTTTGCACGACAGCAGTGAATCACACGGAAAGATGCACACAAGTTGTATGCACAATATATCATTCCTTTTTCTGGAGCATCAGTGGGTTCTGGTACCCACAGGGGTCCTGGAACCAACATCCAAGAGGAGCAATCTCCTGCGGATGATGAGGGACAGTTCCATGTGTGTGTTTGTTGAAGGACATTATCTAAAAACATAGTAAGGTGTCTTTCAACTCAAAAACGGAGACATTCTGTGTTACTTCCCATCACCGTAACAAACACCTGAGAAGAGTCAACTTTAGAGAAAAGGTTCATCTTGGCTGATGGTTTTGGAGGACTTGGTCACGATCAATGGCCCTGCTCCTCTGGGCACCTGGAGGCGGCACATCACTGCAGGGAGGGTGTGGAGCAGCCATGCACCTCACAGCCAGGATGGAGAGAGGAGAGGCACTGCATCACTGTTCCCTCTGAGAAGCCACCCCAGTGACCTAAGACAGGGCCGCTTCCCACCAGCACCACACTGGGGTCTAAGCCCTTAACAGATGAGTCAATGGGGACTTTCCAGTTCAAACTACAGCACAGCCCAAAACACAAACTGGCAAGGTGTGCAGTTTACAGATGAAAACATACCAATGGTCAGTAAGTCCACGAAGAAGCCCCCATCGCTACCCATGCAAGACCTACAAACTGAAATCACACTGAGCTACCGCCAGTGATGTGGACAGAACAATCCCAACACAGGCGGGAAGGTGGGCAACAAGCCCTGTACACCAACGGAGCACACAGTTTGAGTGCTCTGGGCAACCACTGGCAGCATCCTGGCAAACACCCTTCGCAACACCCACGAACATCTACCCAAGAGAATCGGAAAAGAGAAGACTTACGACCCGGCCAACTTCACTCACAGTGTGGATGCTGGGCTAACACCAAACCACTAAAAACTAGAAACACCCCAAAACCTCCTGTGCACCAACATGACAGGAGGGGAACCTCCACACCTAACCTGGGATGGGTCACAGTCAGAACTCCAAGGCTCTAAAAGCAGCACGTGAAACTGCCTCCAGGCTGTGTGCACACGAGTGTGAGTCCACATTTGGACCTGGGTCATGGCCTGAGACATCACCTCCAGGCTGTGTGCACACGAGCGTGAGTCCACATTTGGACCTGGGTCACGGCCTGATACATCACCTCCAGGCTCCATCAACTGCCTTCACGCAGCGACCGCAGCACCTGCAGGAGAGCCCAAGGCATCTCTGGTCCCAAGCACTCCAAGCAGGCAATCTTCAGCCTGTACTCATGAAGTTCTAGAACATGCCAAGTATCAAAAGCACTGAGAACTGGGGGCGGGGAGGGGAGGCGGCGAGCGAGAAACAAGCAGTGAGAGAGAACACTCGGTGGACAGCTGCCTCCTCCCGGGCACCCGGCCAGCACGTCCGCACACAGTGGGAAACTCCACGCGGGTTTCACTGCGTACAAAGTCTCTCAGCAAGAGCTCGGAGGGAAACTAAGAAAACCATGGGTGCTTTATGAACCACTGAAACACGACACAGCTTCTCCAACGCCGACCCAGCTTCTCCAACGTTGCCATCAGTATGCCACCCACCCCTCCACGTGCACGCAGAGCACTGCAAGGGGAACACCATTTCCAAATCACACCAACACGAAAGCAGGTGGCTGGCACCTGGGAAAAACAACAGCCTCTCTCCAGAGAGGGCAGAAGGGAAAGAAGTTACTTCTACAAAACCAACAGAAAAGCTGGGCACGGTGGCTCAAGCCTGTAATCCCAGCACTTAGGGAGGCTGAGACAGGAGAATCGCGAGTTCAGAGCCAGCCTCAGCAACGGCGAGGCGCTAAGCAACTCAGTGAGACCCTGTCTCTACATAAAACACAAAATAGGGCTACAATGTGGCTCAGTGGTTGAGTACCCCTGAGTTCAATCCCCAGTACCGAAAAAGAGAAAGAAAAAGAAAAAGAAAACTTAACAGTTGTTTTAATTTCTCCAAAGAGGAGGAAATACATGGCTCTTACAAGTCTTCCCTGCTCGGGTACCAGCATTAGTCAGCACACAGAATAAGCCACTCACCTGTGCAAAGGGACAGCACAACATGGAGAAGAAATAAGATCACTAAGTGAAGACCTCCTGAAATGAACTTGAGGCCACCTAAACATGAAAAAGCAGATGCCAGAAAACCAATGCCTTGCTGCACTAGCTGCAAGGTTAGATTCAATATTCTACAAGTGTTATTAATAAATAACAGGCTTAAATTCACCAGAAGCTTTTCCTTGTTCTTATGGTTCTTAAAAACAAGCAGCAAGTCTTGTCTCTGACTTGCAGCCAACAAGGGAACATTGGCTTACCGACGTCTTGGAACACCAAGCGCCCTCCTGCCTGGGAATGCTGGACTCCCTAAGCAGTCTCTGCACATATTATCCTGTTCTTCCAGGAAGTAGAAACAGCCCCACATATACAGGGTCCGGGTCGTAAGGACAACTAAGCACCCCTCCAGTGAAGGAGAGCGGCAAGAAGGAACTCTGACGCGTTAGGGAACAGGGATTAAAGAGATGACATGCACGTTTCCCACGGATGAGAGCCGGCAAACAGTGGAAACACACAGGGCGGGACCACCTGAACAGGGACACTGGGAGTTTTAGGATGCAAGGGAGCAGCTTCAAAGCTAATGGGTTCCAAAAATCATTCAAGGTTTTTATTACCATAAAATAAAGGCAGCTTTATTTTAGAACCCTATAAAAACCAGACAGTACATGAAGCAACAGGGAGACCTGAGGTGCCCCTGGAGAGCCCCAGAAGGAAGGACCAGGGGAAGCCAGCTTATGCCCCGCCCGTCCACAGGGACCCAGAGGACAGCCCCCAAGGAGAAGTGGAATTCGCACACTGGAGGACTGAAAGCTTGGAACTGGGGCAGAAGAGTCCCAAATCCTCCTCCATCGTATCTTGTTAAGACATAATGTCAGCAACTGGGATCTGAAGAAAGAGCAGATGAGTTAGGATTTCACAAGGAAATGCCAAAAGAAATGCCTACCAGAGCAGAGCTCCAGCTGCGAGGCGGGGCAAGAGCAAGCCAGGGCGGCTTCCACCTCAGGTCTGGGTGTGGCAGGGTCCCTAGAGCACGTGCAGGCTCAGGGATTCTCCAGACTGCACGGCACAGGGCCGCGCTCACTGCTGGGCCTTACTGTGGAGCAACACACAGCAAACCCAAGGGAGAGGCAGCGGGTGCGAAGCCCAGAGGACATCGGGGCAAGCTTCAAGGGCCAGAGGTCACAGTGGGCGTGACTGTGTCCTCAGCAAGAGGGCGTACGTGGCTGCTGGGCACCAACCGTCAGCTTTGAGCTTCTCTGAAGGCTCTCTCAAAGGCTGCCTAGCGCGGACCCGAATTCCACGTCTGGCTTGTGCAGCGGAGGCTGGGAGAGCTGCTCTGCACACGCTGTCAGGGGCGCACAAATGCCACCTCCATCCTACGCCAGCCTCAGGGGTCACTCTGGTTAAACTCTAGAACATTTTTTAAAAGTCCATGTTCCACACAAAAGAAGACTACAAATCTTTCAAAATAAAAGGGATTCTTTCTTAAAACATGAACATTATTCTTAAATTTTTTTACATTTATGAACTAAAATGGGACAGGGATGACCTTCCAGACTATGCAGAACAGAGCAGGAGGCTGAATCTCACTGATGCTGGCTCCCAGAGGCGACAGTCCTCAGTGCAGACAGACCAGCATGACACTCGCAGGCCTGCCAATGTCCTCACGCACATGGCCCAGGACAACCCCGTCTAGTCCAGCAGCTGTCTAAGTCCCCCTTTCACTCTACTGATGCTGTCTAGGTTGAACAGAGTGGACTTTTTGAGTTAGTGTTTTTTTCTGTACCCTTCTTATATGTCATCAGACTTAATTTTTTATTTAGCTTCTTGCCTGTCCTCCAGGTGCTCATCCACACACTTCTAGTTAGAGCTCCACATGTGACTCAAGAAATTCACTTAACCACATGGTGACTTAAGGTTTTCTACATAGCCTCCCATTATTGTACATTTTAATTGTAGACAATTAAAACAACATGCCTAGCTGGGCACAGTGGAGCATGCCTGTAATCCCAGTGACTCGGGAGGCTGAGGCAGGACCCCAAGTTGAAGCTAGGCCCAGTAACTTAGCCAGATCCTATTTCACAAAGGGCTGGAGATGTAGCTCAGTGGTAGAACAGCCCTGGTTCCATGCTCAGGAAGGAAAGAGAGAAATAGAGAAAGAGACAGAGAGACAGAGGGGTCGGGAAAGGGAAGAGAGTGAGCGGAAAGAAACAGTCACCCCCGGGGATCCACAGTGGTGTGGGTCCAAGAACCCTGTGGATACCAAAATCTGAAGAGGCTCAAGTGCCTTGTATGGAACGGTACAGTATTTGCATGTAACCCACAATCCTTGTGCTTCATCACTACATTGGTTATAACACCTTATGTTGACGCTGTGTAGCTGTTATGCTGTTTAGAGAACAAGGACAAGAAAAAAAATCTGTACGTGTTCAGTGCAGGTGCAATTTTGGTGTTTTCTGTTTGTGTTTTGATCCCCAGTTGGCTGAACCCGCAGATGTGGGACCTGAAGACACAGAGGGCCAACTGGACACTTACCTAAAGGCACCCATCATTTGCAGATTATGAAAGGTCACTGGCTCTCAATTTTTTGCTCCTGAATTAATTTAATGTTCACTTCACAATGAATTACCATGTTTCATTACCTAAGTCAAGCTCCAAAAACAATTCCAAATGAATTCTACCAGTATTTTTGCTTTCAATAATCTTTTACACAAAACATTCATATTTAAGTAACCTTTCAGGATGATATTTGAAGAACTTCATTCAAATATAAAGGTCACATAACAGGTGCTCAGCAAACACTGACTCCCTTCCTCTACATGTCACATCATGACTGTTCCAAGTGGACACACGCACATGTACATACGTCTTTGGCCATGTGTGTATAAAATGCCTCTGGAAGGATATGTAAGGAAAGATCCCTTGAGAGGGATCTTGGATAGATGAGGAAAGAGGGTAGAGAAGAGATGCACTTTTCACCCCTATGAACCATGAGCATGATCTTTTCCAAATTTTGTTTTTGTTTTTTTTAGTTGTAGGTGGACACAATATCTTTATTTTATTTTTATGTGGTGCTGAGGATCGAACCCAGTGCCTCCCGCATGCTAGGCAAGCGCTCTACCACTGCGCCATAACCCTAGCCCCTTGTTAGACGTTTTTAACTAAAAGCACAACAATATTCTTTTCATCTCTTCCACACTTCTGCTGCCCTATAAGGGAATTGGGAAACATACAGATAGAGAGGCAGGTCACCTCTGAGCTGTCTGGAATGAGGACTTGAGCCGCAGTCTTTGTGCTGTTATCTACAAAGCAAAAGCATAAAAGTAACTAGAAAACATATGCCCCATATAAAAGTCTGAAAGAGTTTTACTGCTTTTCATTTCCTTAATTTTCTATTTGGAAAGCCCTTCAGAAAAATTTAATTACATTTTTTAAATATCATATACTCAGAAAGACAATAAGAAACTTGGAAAAAAAATACTGGCACCAGACATGACAAATAATCATTTTTAATAAAACAAAAATAAGTAAAAGATAGGAAATGCACATATAAAAGATATTTTAAAATGAAAGAACAGCACATGAGAAATGCCCTTTTGCACCTACCAATTTTCTAAAGGCAAACAAGTTTCACACCAAGACTAAGGAAGGTGTGAGGAAACAGTCTCATGCTGCTGGTAGAAGTATAAACTGACAGGCTTAGGAGACATCTTAGAAAGAGATATCGAAAGCCGGGCGCGGTGGTGCACGCCTGTAATCCCAGCACTTAGGGAGGCTGAGACAGGAGAATAGCGAGTTCAAAGCCAGCCTCAGCAATGGTGAGGCGCTAAGCAACTCACTGAGACCCTGTCTCTACATAAAACACAAAATTGGGCTGGGGATGTGGCTCAGTGGTGGAGTACCCCTGGGTTCAATCCCCAGTACCAAAAAAAAAGAGATATCAAATTAACATACTGATCCAGCCATTCCACTGTCAGAACCACAGCCCCCAAATACAAAATAATGAGCCAAGATGTAAATAAAAGGATATTGACCTCA